>JAJPUD010011676.1:30931-53396 GCA_023553655.1 Myrmecobius fasciatus
TGGTTGGTTTGCCCGACTCGAGTCTCTCCCTACTCCACTCTATTCTTCATTCATTTACAAAAATAATTTTCCTAAGTACAAATCTCATCCTATCATCCCACTAGGATGTATTCCAGTGGCTTCATATTATCTACAAGAGCACAAAAACAAAATGCTTGGGTCAATATTCAAAGTCTTTTGTAGCCTCCTATCTTTCCTGTCTTTTTACTCCATATCCCCAAACATGTATTATATGCTTCCATCCAATGATGCTAGCCTTCTTGCTGTTTTTGAAACAAGACACTTCATCTCTTTTCCTTCATATCATATCTTTTTATAACTTAAGGTTCCATAACAAGGAAATACCAGATCACACTTGCAGACAGAAGCGTGCTCAGTCAGTTGCAATATTTCTAGGAAATTTTCTGAAATCCCAATGCACCTTCCTTTTGTTATTGAATCGAAGCTAGTGATTCCTGAAACACTGTTGTATGTATTTTAAGAAAAGGATCTGATATCTAGGAGACTGAGAAAAGCTGTTCAAGTTTTAGTCAAAGGTAACACTAAATACTGGAGGAAGCTAACAATTACAAAGGATTACTTGGGAGAGTTCTGAAAAGCAACTATGAGTAGCTAATAAATCATGACTGCATTGTCTATTTTGAAGCATCATGTAAAGTCAAGGATCACATAAAGTAAAGCCTGTAAATGAATAAAATGATCATTTAGTCCACACTGTTTTGCTGTTTTTTGTATAACTCTTTGTGACTCCTTGTAGGATTTTCTTGGCAAAGATTCTGAAGTGGTTTTACCCTTTCCTTCTTCAGATCATTTTATAAATGAGGAATGAGACAAAATGGTTAACTAACTTGCTCAGGGTAACATAGCTAGTAAGTTTCTAATAACAAATTTGAACTCTAGGAAAGATTCTTTCTGACTACAGTTCTGACACTTTATCCACTGTACCACCTAGTTTATAGTCCAGCCCTAGCACCAGATCAGTAATCCCTTCCACGTTTTCCTAAAATGGTTGTCTGTATTCTTCTTGAAGAACTCTGAAGAAAAAAGCCCCTCACTTCCAAAATGCACTATTTCACTTTGAAATCATTATAATTGTTAGGAAGGTTTTCCTCCCTTTCAATCTAAATTTCTACCTATAATTAATAGTTTCCCTCTCAGTGTGACATGGAACAAAGCAAATTCCTGTTTTAAAAGATGCCCCATCCAATAGTCAAAAGACAAGTCAAATGCTCCCTACACCTTCCCTCTCCTAGAATAAGAAACATTATCTTCTTCAGCTTAGTATGATATATTTTATAGTCTTCTCATCATTCTGTTTACTATTTCCAAGTAGTAGATTTCTATTTGTTTCTTAGTACTGAAACTACTATTCCAGATGTTACTGGATCAGACAGAAAGTAGTGGAATGCTTGCCTCATTTTTTATGAATTTTAAACAGCCTATATTTAAAGTTTTTGGCTGCAATGTTTTCTTTTGTCTGCTTTTGAGTTTTTAGTACATTAAAGTTCCCCCCTTTAAAATAGGAACTATTTTCTACCCAGTCTTCTTATCTAAACATTTAGTTTGGTAGGCCACCTGTTAAGTGGTTTATCTTTTTCTGTTAAATTTCTTCTTATTGGAGTCTACCTATTATTCTAGGTCATCAAAGACTTGCGTCCTGAATGTAATTGTATAATAATTATCTCTATAATCATGATTTTCTACAAAAGTGAAAAGCATGACATAAAATTCTTCATATACATACACAAATAGATAGATAAACAGACATGTAAGCAAATATATATGTATAAATATTATATCTATAGCATTCTATACAATTATCAATATCTTTCTATTTATACATAGGTATCTTATCTACCTACCCATCTAGTCATACAATTCAATCATTTTCAAAACTACCTAAACATTATAGTACTTCGTCCATATCTTTTGTTCTATTTCTTTATTTATATTTATAAATATCATGTGAAAGATGATGTTAAATGATGAGCTGAAGTCAAAATATGTAATTCTAGCTTTATATAGGCAGTGTGGAATAAAAGATAGCATTCTTATCCTTCAGTAAGTAAGGCTTATTTTTCAATCTGTCCTCAGATATTGATTCCTTATTGTACCCAAAATAAATTATTTAATCTCTATAAGCTTCAGTTTCCTCATTTATAAAATGGGAAAATAATACTGCATGCCTTGAAGTAGTATGATAATATCATGAAATTATGTATTTAATAAATTTCAAAACCCACTAAAATTGAGAACTACTAATATAATAACTATAGCTCTACCATGAAATTACCTGTATAGTAAGCCTGACAAGAAAAGAAATAAGGATCCAGTAGCACCACTACTATGTCTGTATCCCAAGGAAATTATAAAATAGGGAAAAGGACCTACACATGCAAAAGTGTTTGTAGCATCTCTTTTTGTGGTAGCAAATAATTGGAAAATGGGTAGATATCCATCAATTGGAGAATGGCTGAATAAGTTATGGTAGGTAAAGGTAGTGGAATATTATTTTTCTAAGAAAAATGATGAAAAAGCTAATTTTAGAAAGACCTGGAAAGATTTACATGAATTGATGCTGAGTAAAACAAGCATAACCAGCAATAAATTACACAGTAACACCAAGAAAGTGTGATGATCAACTATGAAAGACTTGGTTCTTCTTAGTGGTTCAGTGATCCAAGGTAATCCCAATAAATGACAACTGCATCGAGGAAAAGAAATATGGAGATTGAATGTAGATTAACACATACTATGTTCACTTCTTTTTTCTGTTGTTTTTTTTCCTCTCCCCTGGTTTTCCCATTTGTTTTGATTTTTCTCTCTCAACAGGATTCATAAAGAAATGTTTATTAAAAAATAAAAACATTCTGGTAAAACTTAATGAAAAATCATTTTTTAGGAATATCCATAAGTGATATTTTTTGGAAAGTTCTGTTTAGTTTTCCTTTTAAATCAATTATTCAGTTTTGTTCATTTGTCTCCATGTTGTATAGAAACTATATTTATTGTTTGCAAAATAGAGGCACATAAATATAGTTTGACTTGAGGGGAGAATATAGATGATGCTTATAATGTCCTAACAAGTTAGCCTGAAAGTAATTTTCTTAGAATATTAATAAACATATTATAAAAGGTACTGAGAACCCTGAAAATTTAACTACTGGTGTGATGAAGTATACTGCTTCAGGAAAGATGAGTGATAATTACTACCTTTATGATTTCTCATAAATCATTTTACCTTGCAATCAGATTCCTCATCTGTAAAATGGAGTTACACAAAATTGATTCTAAGATGCATTTCAGTTTCATTCCTTTGATTTTATTAACCTAACTTGGCTAGAACACTGAAGTGTTTATTACATACTCCAGAAGAGATCAGCTTGGTACATCTTGATATCAGAAACAAGAAAGAAAAAAAAAAAGGTTTTAATGAGAGAAGAGAGCAAAGCTAATAAAATGCTAATTCTAACTTTTCCTCCATTGGCATGAAAAACTAAGATGATCTGCTTAGATTTTGATTATTGTAACAATTTAACCTTCTTTTAATTATTGTTTTGTTTCTTTTAAACAAATGAATGTTTGCTAGAATGATAAGCAGGTTGAAAAATATTTGAATTTATCTATCTAATTATTTATTTATTTTAGTATTCCAGTTTTTAATTCACTGTATTTGCTTTCATTTTATGGGAGAGTTTATCCTATTCACATTCAAAGTATTATTACCAGCTCTGTATTTCTTTCCTTCCAATTTTTCCCTTATATACTTTTGTTCTCTCTTTACACCCTGTTTCTCCTTTGTAATATTTTGTTTCTAAACCTCTGCTCTATCACTTCTCCTCTTTTGTCTTATCCCCTTTCTCCTAGTGTTTCTGCTATCCATTCTGTCCAGCCCCTTCCTTTTATTTCCCTTTTCTCTGCCTACTTCCTTATAGGGTAAGATAAATTTATATACCCAACTTAATGAATGTGTTATTCCCTCTTCGAGCCAAAACTAATGAGATTAAGCTTCAGACAATGCTCATAATTCCCTCTATTGTAATAGGATTTTTGTGCTTTTTCCTGTGATCCAATTTATCCCATTTTATCTCCCCTTTCCTCTTCTCCAAGTACAATCCTTTTCCATTCCTAAATATATTTTTCTTTGATATCATTACATCAGAGTCAATTAAACTCAAACCTTCTATCCATATATATCCCCTCTAACTGCCCCGATAAAAGATTATTTTCAAGAGTTACAAGTATCATATTTCATCTAGGATGTAAGTATTTCCAGGCCTTTCTAAAATCAGCTTGTTCATCATTTTACATAGAACAATAATATTCCATTGCCTTCATATACAACTTATTCAGTCATTCCCCGATTGATTATATCTGCTCATTTTCCAATTTTTGCTACCACAAAGAGCTGCTACAAATATATATATATATATATATGTATATATATATATATATATATATATATATATATATATATATATTTGCAATATGTGGGTCCTTTTCCCTCCTTTATGATTTCTTGGGATACAGACCAAGTAGTTGCACTGCTGGATCAAAGGATGTGCCCAATTTTATGGACCTTTGGACATAGTCATGGATTTTTTTTTTTACTTGCCAATTGTATTTTTTAGGGGATTGCTTTCCCTATCCAAACTGTTAAGTCTCTCTTGCATACCTCTCATTTCTTTCCCTAATTTTTCTTCTACTTCTCTTATTTGTCTTTTAAAATCTTTTATGGGACCTTCTAAGAAGTTTTTTTGGGCTTGAGACCAATTCATATCACTTTTTCATATTTTTCATGTGGGTATTTTTTTCCTGATCTGACTTGGAGTTTTGGTCTTCTCTATCATTATTGTAGTTTTCTATGGTTAAGGTTCTTTTCTGTCCCTTTCTTATTTTTCCGCTAATTTGTGACTTTATGGTTGAGTTCTGCTTCTGGGAAGGAGAGTTATTGTACCAAGTTTCTTGTGCAGCTGTGAGTCTTGACTTTGTGGTTGGTATCTTGTTCACATAATGGAATAGCTCTACCTGCTCTCTCCATGCAACACCCTAGTTTCCAGGGCTTGCAATTTGCCAGGGGATCCTTGTGTTTGGTGTCATCCTCACAGAAGTGAGTAGCACTACATGGTCTCTGCAGACAATAGTCTATTTTCCCCAGGCTAGTGATTTGCCTTCTATGTTAGACTGAAGGCTGGGGGTCTCAGTTATTGATCTGCTGAGATTAAAACCTCTTAATGGCCTTCCTGAACATCAACTGAGCTGGGCTAAGCACCCATTTCATTCCAGGGAAAATGACCATTCTTGAAGTCCTTCTAATCTATTTTGAGCTGGAAAGTTGTCCAGATTCTGTTCAGAAACTTGGCTTCATATGGTTTTCAAGGAAATCTGGGAAAGCTTAATCAGCTTCCTGGCTTCACTATGACATTTTGGTTCTGCCTTTAGAACTCCAATTCTTTTATTTTTATTAATACTTTCTCTATTACATAAGTAGAAAAAAATTAACATTTATTTTTACAAGATTTTGTAATCTTATAAAAATAGGTCTCTTGTTTGATCCTGGCTTTTTCCTCTTTTCACATATCTGACAGGTGGAATATTTCTCTTCTAATTTGCTTATGGTGATACCCTTTATATCTAAATTCTGCACCCATTTTGACTATATCTTGGTCTACAGTGTGAGATATTTGGCTGTATCTAGTTTGTGTCATATTGTTTTCTAACTTTCCCAGGAGTTTTTGTCAAATAGTGAGTTCTTATTTCAAAAGCTGGATACTTTAAGTTTATCAAACCCTAATTTAATTTTGTCATTGACTATAGTATGTTTTCTATTCCATTGGTCAACCAACCTACTTCACAACCCACATCAGCTAGTTTTGATGATTACCGCTTTATAATAGAGTTTGAGATCTGATGTTGCTAAGTCACCTTCATTTTTTTTTCCATTCATTTCATTGATATTCTGGACCTCTTGTTTTTTCAGTTGAATTTTGTTGTTATTTTTTCCAGTTCTATCACTTACTTTGTTAGATAGTTTGATCGGCATGGCATTGAATAAGTATGTTGTTTTAGGCAGACATTATTTTTATCCAATTTTTAGTATCTGAATTTATTTATTTGAAAAGTCTTTTGTGATGATATTTATATGGTTCTTGGATTTGTCATGGCAGGTAGATGTCCATTTATTTTATATTATTTACAATTATTTTAAATGGAATTTCTCTTTCTATATTTTGCTGCTGAGCTTTGTTATCATATACAGAAATGCTGATGATTTATGTGGTTTTATCCTCTATCCTGCAACATTTTTAATGTTATTAATTATTTCAAATAAGTTTATTAGTTGATGTTATAGGGTTCTCTAAGCATACCATGATATCATATGCAAATACTGATAGTTTTGCTTCCTCATTGTCTATTTTAATTTATTTCTTTTTCTTCTCTTACTGCTAAAGCTAACACTTCTAGTATTTTATTGAATCATATTGATTATAATAGTGATAATGGAAATACTTTTAAATAGATATTGCTTATCATTTTAAGGAATATTCACTTTATTCTCATGTTCTTGATTTTTTAATGAGAAAAGGTGCTGTATTTTATCAAAATCTTTTTTTAGCATCTATTGAGGTAATTATATGATTTCTGTTGATTTTCTTATAGACATTGGCAATTATGTTGATAGCTGTTGAAATTTGGAATGAGCCTTGAATTCCTGGTACAAATCTCACCTGGTGATAGTGTATAATACTTGTCATGTATTACTTTACTTGATAGTATTTTGTTCATTATTCTATGCATCAGTATTTATTAAGGAAATTGGTTTTTAATTTTCTTTCTCTGTTTAACTCTCCCTAGTTTGTGTATTAACACTATGTTTGTGTCATAAAGGGAGATGAGTATGACTCCTAAATCTAGTTTCCCCAAATATTTTATCCAGTATTGGAATTAATTGTTCTTAAATCTTTGGTAAAATTTACTCATAAATCCATTGTCCCTGGGGATTCTTTCCTACAGCAAAACTGATGGTTTCTTCCACCTCTTTTTCTGAGATGGAGTTATTTAGGATTTCTGTTTCTTGATCTGTTCATTTAGGTAATTTGTATTTGTGTAAATATTCTTGATTCCAGTAAGATGGTCAGATTTATTGGCATATAATTCAAGAAAATATTTCCTAATGATTAATTTCTTCCTCACTGGTGGTGATTTTACCCTTTTCATTTTTGATACCGAATATTTGAGTTTATTCTTTTTGTTTAATTCAAATAAATGAATTGCTTCTCTATCTTTTATATTCTTTCTATAAAACCAGCTTCTAGACTTTTATTAGCTCAATTCTTTTGTTTGTTTGTTTCAATATTATTAATGTTACTATTTTTAGGGTTTCCAATTTGGTGCTCAATTGGGGATTTTTAATGTGTTCTTTTTAAAGTTTGTTTTAAGATATTTTCCCCCATTTTTTTGATATAAGAAGGTAGAGAAAGAAACTTTCACCTAAGTGAGGCTATGATTGCATCACACAAATTTTCATATGCTGACCATTGTTGTCATTCTCTTTCATTGTTATTGATAGTTTCTATGATTTATATTTTGAGCCACATATTCTAAAGATTAGATTATTCAATTTTCAATTAATTTTAATCTACCTTTCCACAGCCTTTTGATGAATGTGCTTTTATTACATTATGATCCAAAAAGAATGCTTTTAATATTTCTGCCTTTCAGCATTTGATTTTGAAATTTTTATATTCTATAGCATCATCTGTTTCTTTCTAGGTGCCATGTGTTACTAAGAAACAGTATATTCTTCTCTTTTCCTATTCAGTTTTTTTTCAATGATCTATCATTAATACTCTATTTACTTCCTTAGTTTCTTTCACATTTATTTTCCATTGGATTTATTTAATTCTAAAACTGCACAGTTGAAGTCCCCCACTAGTATTTCTTTATTTCTTTCTGTAATTCACTTAACTTCTCTAAGAATTTGAATGCTGTAGCAGCCCCTTAACTTTATTCTCTGCTTCAAGTTTGTTTCTTGTAAAAGAATATATTGTAGAATTCTGGTCTGTGATCCACTCTGATATCTTTTCTATTTTGTGGGTGAATTCATCACATTCATATCCACTCTTTTGATTATTACCTGTGTGTTTCCTTCCATCTTATTATTTCTCCTTTTTCTCTTTTTTTCCTTTCATCATCTCCCTTTTCACAAGTGTTTTGCTTCTGTCTACAACTTCCCCTTTCCTGTCTTGCTTTCTATCAGGTTTCACCTCCCCCTCTTCTCCTTCTACTTCCCTGTTGAATAAGATATATATCTTTATTCAACTGATTATGTATATTATTCCCTCTTTTATCCAATATGGATAAGAGTAAATTTTAAGTGATGCTCATTTCCCACCTTCTCATCTTCCTCTTAATTGTAATAGGTGTTTTATGCTTCTTCATGTAAAATAATTTATACCAGTTTACTGCTCCCTTTTTTCTTGACCAAGTACACTCCCCTTTCCAGATCAGATTTTTTCCATGAGATATTTTACATTTTCTTTCACTTTTTTGCATTTATTTGAATTTGTTTGATTGATTTTTGATATCTCAAAACATCATTAGCTTCAATTGCCTAAACTGAACTGTTAAAGTATTGTTTTCCTCAATTAACTTTTGTACTTTCTTCTCCATTTGGTCAAATGTACTTCTGTCTTGGACCATTGCTCTCTTTTTCCTGACTCAGAGGGCTCTTCCTGACAAACCTCCAAGTTTTCTGGGCCACAAAATGTTTTACCCTGCTCCTTGCTGGTTACACCTGCTCTAGAACATATATTGCCACTTTATTTTATGGTTGCCCTCTGAAGTTGATATAGGAAGGTTACAGCAATCTTACTCCACCATCTCGGCTCTAAATTTTTCAAAATATGCCAGTTTCAGGAAGTAAAACAAAAAAGAAACAGATGATTTCTTTTTTCCTCTTTTTTTAAAGGTTTTTTTTTTTATTTACAAAACATAGGCAGGCTTAATTTTTCATCATTGACCTTTGCAAAGCCTTCTGTTCCAAATTTTCCCCTCCTTCCCCAAATCCCTTCTCCTAGATTGCAGGTAGTCCAATACATGTTAAATATGTTAAAATATATATTAAATCCAATATATGCATACATAATTATACAGTTATCTTGCTGCAGAAGAAAAATCAGATCAAGAAGGAAAAAAAAACAGAGAGAAAAGAAAATGCAAGCAAACAACAGGAAAAATGAAAATGCTGTATTGTGGTGCAGACTCAGTTCCCACAGGCCTCTCCCTGGTGTACATGGCTCTCTACATCACTTCACCACTGAATGGTAACTGCTTTGAATCATCTCATTGTTGAAGAGAGTCGTGTCCAACAGAATTGATTATCATATAGTCTTGTTTTTGCCACGTATAATGATCTCCTGGTTCTCCTCATTTCACTTAGCATTACTTCATGTAAGTCTCTCCAGGCCTCTCTGAAATCATCCTGCTGGTTGTTTCTTACAGAACAGTAATATTCCATAACATTCATATACCATAATTTATTCACTATTCTCCAACAGATGGGAATCCATTCAATTTCCAGTTTCTTGCCACTACAAAAAGGGCTGCCACAAACATTTTTGCATATGTGGGTCCCTTTCCCTCCTTTAAGCTCTCTTTGGAATATAAGCCAAGTAGAAACATTGCTGGGTCAAAGGGTATGCACAGTTTGATAACTCTTTGAGCACAGTTCCAGCTTGCTCTTCAAAATGGTTGAATCCATTCAGGGTTCCACCAACAATGTATCAGTGTTCCAGTTTTCCCACATCCCCTCCAACATTCATCATTATTTTTTCCTGTCATCTTAACCAATCTGACAGGTGTGTAGTGGTATCTCAGAATTGTATTAATTTGCATTTCTCTCATCAATAGTGATTTGGAGCACTCTTTCATATGACTAGAAATAGTTTTGATTTCTTCATCTGAAAATTGTCGTTCGTATGCTTTGACCATTTATCAATCAGAGAATGGCTTGAATTCTTACAAATTTGAGTCAATTCTCTATATATTTTAGAAACAAGGCCTTTATCAGAACCTTTGAATATAAAAACCTTTTCCCAGAAACAAATGATTTCAAATGCTATCTAGGTAGGAAAGACATGATTAGAATTGGAATCATGGCAGAGAATGTATGGAAGAAAGGAAGGAAGAGAATGAGAGAAGGATGGAAGGAGGGAGAGAGAGAAGAAAATCTTGAGAACCAAAAGATAAAATTTATTACAAAGATGAGATGTATTAGAGCAGGAGAGACCCATCCATTTCTTTGACCTTGTATGGCATATTTTAGTGACCATGATAAAAATATATCATATCCCAATTTGTATAAATTTAATAGTAGTTGGTAAGAATATATATAAAAAAACAATTTCCTGAGAATATGTGTAAAGATGACATTTTTTGTTCAATTTTCTTTTAAATACTTGCAATTTGTTTCTCTTGTCTGCATGGTAAACACCAAGCTTCAAATTGATCATAAATCGTACATGTAAAGTAGCCATCTTCAGATAACCTCAATATCAATTTATCTTAAAGAAAAAAAAATTTACATGCAAATTGTTCCACAAATATTGCAGCTGCTAGACAAGGTGGTTGGAATGTTGATACTGGTTTAGGTTCCCTAATGCAGTGATTTATACTCCTCTGAGTTCTTTGTTGAAAAATTAAACTCATACAATTGCTTCTAAGTTAATTTTTTTTGTAAAGAATACTTTACAAATTTACAAAATAACATCTACTAAACAATTAATTTCTATTCCCTCACTTTCCTGGAGCCATTACTAAAAATAATCAAGGATTGAATTTTAAAAGACAACAAATCTTTGTGTTCCTTTACAATATTTCTATTCTCCTTAAATTTTTGTTTCTCCTTAAATTTTTGTACTTTTTTATTTCATATGTTACTTTATTTTTTAAAAAGTTTAAATAAGTCTAAAATATTTAAATACTATATAGGATGACATATAATTATGCAAAAATCTTATATACATAATATTTTCAGTATTCTACAAAAGAAAGTGTTACTTCATTTATAAGGGCACTTTATAGCATCCATGTATTATTGAGTGATTTTCTGTTGAGCTCTCAATTTTAGGAGAAAAAATGAATTAAATAGGTGAAACCATTACATTTCCATTAAAGAAACCACTAGAGACAAGGAGAAAGTTATGCTTTCAAGAGCAAGGGAGTGTATTTATTATTTATTTATTTTTGTGTGTGAAAAAAGTATTAGACTTTGAGTAAGCAGACCTATGCTTGAATGCTGATTCCTCCACATCCTATTTACTAGTTTACTCTATGTCCTTGATCAATTATTTTACAACTCTATGGTAAATATTCTTTATATGAATGTATGTGACCCATAATGCTGCTAATAACTTTGCAAAATATCTTACATTGCTGTGGGATCAAATTAAACAATATATTTAAAGTATGATACTTTATTAAATAAAATGCTATTCAGATGACTGTCTCTGTCACTGTCAGTGCTGTTTCTATCTGTGGTACAGAATTAAAATTTTAGCTCAGTAGAATAATAATCATTTCTTTCATTGATTTTGGGTGTATCTGAATTGAGGCACACTATATATCATATTTAGAAACAGAAATTGCATCCCGATTTTTCTTTATTTTTATTCTCTTGAATCATATACTTGAATAAAATATTTTCCATGGTGTGACAGAATTTTCCAGTTCATAACTGTTCCTGAAAAGGATCTTCATGCAGTTTTCTACACAAAACTAATATTGATTCACTCAGCTTTTTGAAATCTACTTTCAATTATGTCTTTATGTAAATAGGATTTTGCTTTTTCCAATTACATGTAAAGATAGTTTTCAACATTCACCTTTGCAAAACACTGTGTTCCAAATCCCCCCCCCCTTTTGTCTCTACCTTCATGTCCAAGACAACAAGCAATCCATTATAAATTAAGCATGTGCAATTATTCTGATCATATTTCCAAATCTGTCATGCTATGCAAGCAAAATTAGATCACAAGGGAAAAAAAACAAGCAAACAACCAATAACCAAAAAAGGGTAGTTCTCTTTCTGGATGAGGATAGAATTTTCTGCCCCAAGTCTATTGGAATTGCCACGAATCATCTCATTGTTGAAAAGAGTCAAATCCATCACAGTTGATCATAATATAATGTTGCAGTTACTATGTATAATGTTCTCTTGGTTCTGCTCACTTAACTTAGTGCCAATTCATGTAAGTCTTTCCTGACTTTTCTGAAATCAACCTGCTCATTATTTCTTATAGAACAATAATATTATTTCACATTCATATACAATAATTTATTTTAGCCATTCCCCCAACTGATGGGCATCCACTCACTTTCCACTTCCTTGCCACTAAAAAAATGCATGATACAAACATTTCTGTGCATGTAGGCCTTTTTGCCTCTTTTATGAACTCTTCAGAATACAGACCCAGACTACTGAATTAAAGAGTATAGGCAGTTTGATAACCCTTTAGATATAGTTCCAAATTGCTCTCCAGAATGGTTGTATAATTTCACAACTCCACTAACAATGCATGAATGCCCCATTTTTCCCATACCCCCTCAGCATTTACCATTATCTTTTCTTGTCATTTTAGTCAATCTGGGAGATATAAATTGGTACCTCAGAGTTGTCTTAATTTGCATTTCTGTAATCGATAGTGATATAGACCATTTTTTTTCCATATAACTAGAAATGGTTTTAATTTCATCATCTGAAAATTGTCTCTGTATATCTTTTGACTGTTCTCAATTGGAGAATGGCTTCTATTTATTTTTTTTTATAAATTTGAGTCTATTCTCTTTATATTTTAGAAGGGATTCATTTGTCTATATATTTTAGAAATGAGACCTTTATCAAAAATATTGGATGTAAAAATCCAAATTCCCAACTTTCTGCTTCCCATGTAATCCTGGCTGCCTTGATTTTGTTTATGCAAAACCTTTTCCATTTTGCATTTAATAATATTTTCCAGTTCTTTTTTGGTCATAAAATTCTTCCTTCTTCACAAATATGAGTGGTAGACTATCTTTTTTCCCCTCCTAATATAGTATCATCCTTTATATTTAATTCAGGAATGCATTTTAATGTTATCTCAGTATAGAGTTTTAAATGTTGATTAATGGTTAATTTATGACATACTATTTTCCAGTTTTCCAAGTGATAGAAAATTCTTATCCCAGAAGTATGAGGCTTTGGGTTTATCAAACACTGGATATTATTGGCTGTTGTGTTTTGAAAATGTAATTTCTTCCACTTATCCACTACCTTTTTCCTTACCTAATACCAAATTCTATTAAATGCAGTTTTAGATCAGGTGTGAGAGCCTACCTTTATATTTTTTCCTTTAATTATCTTGAAATTCTTGACTAAAATGATCATTTCCAACATTCATTTTTATAGGAGTTTGAGTTTCAAATCAATTTGGTATAGGTGATACATCTGTAATCATGTAATTATATTTCCACTTTACTCATGTTGTGAAAAAAAGAAATAGAACAAATGGGAAAAGTCACAAAAAAAGCAAAAACAAAGAAAAGTAAAAATAGTATTCTTCACATAGTTCTTTCTCTACATGTGGATAGGATTTTCCATCATGAGTCTCTTGGAATTGTCTTAAGTCATTGCAATGCTGAGAAAAGCTAAATCTAACATAGGTGATCACTGAACAATATTGCTGTTTCTTTATACAGTGTCTCCAGGACGTGCTATCTTCATTCAATATCAGCTAATGTCTTTCCAGGTATTTCTGAAATCTGCCTGCTCATCAGTTCTTATAGCACAATAAAATTCTATTATATTCATATACCACAACTTGTTCAGTCATTCTTAAATTGATGGACATTCTCTCAAATTCTAATTATTTGCTTCAGTATTGAACTGTTTGAAATACTTCTTTTTAAATTTAATCCTTTGGTTAAATACTAGAATGTTTCTATTTGTGTTCTTCTCTGATTTTTCATTGACAATAACATCACCCACATTATTTTATCTTATTTTCACCTCCTTTTTTTAACCTTATTTTACGTCCTTTTGTGTCTTTGTCCAGTATAACATCCCTTCCACCTCTAATTTCTTTTTCATATTATCAAATTAAAATCAAATTATACTCCCATTCTTTGAGTATACTCATAGTAGAAATATAGTTCTCAAGAGTTCTTTCCTTTTTATCCTTTTATGCTTCTCTTGAGTTCTGTGTTTGGAGGTAACATTTTTTGTTCAGATCTGGTCTTTTCATTAGAAATAGGTGAAATTCACCTATATCATTAAATGTACATCTCCTTCCCTGAAAGATCGTGCTCATTCTAGCTGGATAGCTTATTCTTGGCTGTAATCCAAGTTCCTTTGCATTTTGGAATATCTGATTCCAGGCCCTGTGATCCTTTAATGTGGAAGCTGACATATCTTGTGTAATTCTAATGACAGTTCCTCAGTATTTGAATTGTTTCTTTTTAGCTACTTGAAATATCTTTTCCCTGATGTGATAGTCCTGAAATTTAGCCATGATATTCGTTGAGGATTTAATTTTGGGGTCTCTTTCAGCAGGTGATTGGTGAATTCTTTTTATGATGATTTTGCCTTCTGATTCTAAAACATCAGGGCAGGTTTCTTTCAAGATTTCCTGGAAGATAGTGTCTAGATTCTTTTTTTTTTCATCATGGCTTTCAGGAAGTCCAATAATCCTTAGTTTGTCTCTTGTAGATCTATTTTCCAGATCATTTGTTTCTCCTAGGAGATGTTTCATATTTTCTACTATTTTTAATTTTTTTTGTTTTTGTTTAACTAATTCTTGAAATTTGATTAATTCATTCACTTCCATTTGTTCATTTCCAATTTTTAATGTATTTTTTTTTTTCAGGTACCTTTTTGAAATCCTTTTGTAATTGGCCAATTTGTTCATTGCAGACTTTTTCCATTTCATCAAATTTTTTCAGTAAATTAATGTCTTTTTTATATTTCTTTTTAAGGCATTATATGTTTTTTCCATTCCTTCTTGCAATGATCTCATTTCATTTCCCCATTATTCTTCTAACTCTCTTTTTAGATTCTTTATGCAGTCTTCCAGGAAAGCCTTGTGAAATGGAGACCAGCTCATGTCTCCCTTTCTGGCTTCCTCTGGAGTTGCTTTACCTTTATAACCCTCAGAATCTGAAGTCTGTTCTTCTCTCTGCATAAAAGCTGTCTATGGTGAGAGTTATTTTTTTGTTTTTTATTCATTTTTTTAAGGCTTGAGGTCTGTTTTAAGCAGAGGAGCAACAGCTACTTTAATTTGCCCTGGGACAGTTCAGCTGATTGACTTCTAGTGCTGCATTATGAATGGTTTACAATCTACCTTTTACAAAAGGCAGATCTGCCACAGCACCTTCTTGCAACCCGGTCAGAGTGGCCCAGGCATCTCACAGAAACTTCCCAGGTGCTTAGAATCTGCCACATTGATTCCTGGCCGTGATTCCTGCCCTGTTTCTTGGAGTTGCTGTCTGAGCTTGGCAACTGACTCCTTGCCTGAATGAAACAGATATGTTCTGAAGCTCTTCCAAGGCAACTTCTGGGAATGTGTTGTAGTCCAAATATTTGGGGGTGCTTTGACTCCAGAATCAATTTAGAGGCTTAATCTGCTTTTGGATTTGAGAGGTCAGTGGAAGTCACAGAAAGTTGTATCTTCACTCCACCATCTTGGCTCCACCCCTCATCTTCATAATTCTAGAATAACTTCTGTGCCCATTTGTGATTTCAGATCTAGACATGTACTAATAAGCCAATTCAGTGCTTTGTTCTTCCAATTTTATGCAATAAACTGCATTATATGCATTCTTCATGCGTTTATTTTATTCCTTTGGAAATGGTAAAATCAAATTGTTCTGAGAACTTTTTTGTTCTATATATTTCTCTCAGTGTTGATGTGTGTCTCTCTGTGTATATGTATGTATATGTATATATGGGTGCATTATATCTAATGCACTCATATACACTTGCATTTATAACACACACATATATACTATATAGGATACATTTATACATGTATGATGTATAAGGCACACAAATATGCAAATACATTTATGTTAGAATCATATGTAATATAATATAATAATGTATATCTATGTCTGTATATACATCTATTACTAACCCTAGAACGATATTGAATTATAGCTGAACATGTAAGGTATTTTGTCAAGAAGAGGTAAAGAATCATCAGACTGTTGAAAAAACCATAACTAAAAAAATAAAAATTAAAAAAACTATAGTTTGGGTATTACTGAACATAGGTTTTACTGACTTACCCCATTCAGTATATTATAGTCCTGGAAGAAATGAAGCGAGACATTCAAAAGATAAAATGAGAGCTCTAGAGGAAAGACTGAAAAGAAAAATAGATTATTCTAGTTAATGCTAAATCTTACCCAACTAAAAGATTCATAGTAAAATTGCTGAGAATACCAATGATTCTATAACACAAGCAACATAAAAACATTATATATGTAATTCTCTGTGTGTACATATATACATATGTATATATGGATATTTGCATCTATACATACATAAACATATTTGTAGTGGGTGTATATATAAGCACACATACATATAAATTCATGTAAATGGTATATACCTAGTCATGTTAGACCAACCCAATAATCTTTATTGTCTATAGACAGCCTAAAAATAATGTTATTTTTATCATCTTCTATTCTATTTCCCATTATTTAACCACCACCAGTAAAAAAACAAAATGTAGCCTGAATGGGACTGAGAATGAGCTTGTATTTTTGTTTGTATTATGGTTTGCTTTGACCATCAGTGTATTAGTAATGAGGCTCTTTGTGCCTCATTTGAGCCAGCCTGGTCTTCAAAAACAAGACATGCTCTTTTGCAGGGACTGTACTTGAAAACTCCGAGATTGATAGAGGTTCCTGTAGCCTTGTGCTTTACTGATAGCTTGTGAGAATCAGACTTCACATCAATGACATAAGACAACAGGGTAGGGCTTGGTAAATGTCTATCTCACTTTTAGAGACATGGAAACAAAAATCCTTTCCAAATGATGTTCTATTGAACAGGGGTATCAGGGGGAATAGTCAGTAGCAGCAAGCTTACAAGGCTTACAATATATTGATTTGGTATGTTTGTTTTTATGCAGCCAAGTAATTTAAGCTGAAGTATATAACACCTACATAACCTGGTATGCCAGAGTCACAATGTGTTTGCTTGCTGCTGCTGCTGTTTTTACAGAAAAGAAAATGTTTTTAATTATTTGGGTTCATCCATACGTGTCATCCATATTAGCAATCAGAAAGTCAGAATGGGCTAATTAAATGCACCCCTTGTAAAACAGCTTGGATTCCTGCCAGTGGCTGTGATATAGGCTTTGAGAATATTTTTTAGAAGTATTCACATAGCAATCACTTGTAAACAGACATAGCCTTTTTTCTTGTTCAGCCATCATATCCATGATTTCATACCTCTATTCAAGAGTTTTGTGGTAAGTGCCTTTAATTTATTTTTCTAATTACTGATCCTATCATCCAATAGAATGATTCTCAATTTTGTGTCCTATTTTTGATTTTTGATTCAGATTAATTGATCCCCATGTCTCTCTTTAGAAAAAAAAATTTCCTATGAATTTAGGCAATAAATAGAAAATCATAAGAAAGCCTTTATGATCATAATAGGTAAATAAAGTAAATAAGTAAATAAAAATTATTCCTTGCAGCAAAATTCTCAGAAATATGCAATTACCTCTAGGAACAGTATTTATTTTTAAATGGATCATGATGGATCTAAAACAGGCCCAGTAATCTTTATACTACATACTTCCTTTGGTAGTTTTAAGGATCACAGAAAACAATATATACAAAAATACTCTGGGAAATTTAAAGCACTATATCATTTAATATGGATTGAATTATCATACAAATTGTCTACTCTGTGCTGTGTAGGTGCCAGAGATTTGTAGCTTTATCTATTTCTATATTTATAATCCATGATGAATATCTAGATAAATGCACATGCATTAACATATATTTACATATATGCCATGTATCATATAAGTATCTGGACATGGATGTTCATGTATGTGTTTGCATATTTGTATTGTATTCATATAGGCATGCATGCATGCATGCATGCACTATAGTGTATATTCTCAAAACAGTGAGGCAAAAACTTGGAAGAAGAAAAGAAACTTCTATGCCTCAAATGACTAAAATTTAGGAAGCAGTTTTTGATTTAGCTGATATATTATTACCAAAGCTCCAGGTTCACAATTAATAAATATTTGAATCCCTATTTTTGGTAGCTTCTCTTACCTGTCAATAGAAGTGTTTACTGATCCAGTGTTCGCACCCTGAAAGTCTGATCACCAAACAAGCTTTATTAGGCTTGACATTAGTTGATAATGACCATATGAGTTTTCTGAAAAGATTAGGCTAGGCAAAGTACAGAATATTGTGAAGAAAAGACCTTGTAAACTTTAAAAAACATAATCATGTGAGCAACCTTATTAAAAGACTTTTGATAATCCATTTTGCTTAAATATATGTACATATATGTGTAAATATATGTATATGTATATATATGTATATATATATATATACATATATATATACACATATATATATATATAAAGACTATCAAAATATTCATGCTTAGATACACGTGCTTTAGCTGAACTGATATTCTCTGCTATGTACGAAACGAATATGGGAAGTACAGCTACTAGATCTAGATCTAGAATTATGGTATTATCTTTTAAGATGATGCTCAATGGAAAAGTCAACCTAGCTTTCTTTTAGCGACCTGGACATTGCAAAATTTAAAGTAAAAATTTGCTTTGAAATATATGATTTAAATGTGAACAATTATATTTTAAAAACTGATTCAGACCACTAGAAGAAAATAGCATTAGATTTAATATTCAACATGAGATGACAGAACTAAGCAAAGCATTTTAAAATAATGTTTTATTACACAACATCTGTCTAGAGGTATTGCTACATCAGGCAAAGTCAATTTCCAACAATGGGCCTAACTAGAGACCCTGAAGCACTGCAGAGTAGACATCTTTTCAGACTGTGAAACTGGCAAAGGATTAAGTATATTACAGGAAAAGGAAGAATGAAATTTTAGATTCAAAAATCTTAAATTTCCCATTATCTAATAGTTCAAAGATTGCAATTATGAGAATTCAAGGGAATGATATGAATTCTAAAAAAAAACATCATATTAAAGAAAGTGTTATAAAAAGTACAGAAGGAAGAGTGACCTCCAGTGACATACCTCCTCCCCAGTCTTTCATCTTACACAAATGGGCTGATTCTAGGCAAATCATTTATGTTCTTTTGCCCCTTGCAGTATGTAATAGAATAAGTTGCAGAACAGTTGCCAATTAGATTTAGTAGCTTTTAATGAACAAGAAGTACCTATGTTGATAAACAATATATCTCGAGGTCTGGCAATAGTTTGATTAAGTGTTTGTGTGTGTGTGTGTGTGTGTGGGCAAGCATATGTATGTGTGCATGTGCATGTGTACAAGTGTTCAATGGACACAAAAAAGAACAAATTTCATATTTTAAGGAAAAAATACTTTAAAAATGAATTATTCAGAAGTGGGATGTGCTATCTCTAAAGGTAATAGATTTTTCTCTTCCACTTTCAAGCAAAGGCTGACTATGGTGAAAATAATCACTAATATAGGTTAGACTACATTGCTTCTAGATCCTTCTGATAATTTAGTGTTATACAGTCAAATTAAGGTTTTAAAGACATGAAAATAGAAGCACTTGCTTCAGGTACAGTATGTCTGCAGGGAGTGTAGTAGAACATGCTGTTTTTGTAGTGACAACTTGGAAATTATCCAGGAAAGCATCTAGTGAATAAAAATGGTGATTGCCAGCTAGTGCTGAATGGAGTCCTAAGACTCATATTCATAATTGACCTAATATGTTCCCTACTTCTGCTTTATCATTATCATTGCCAATATTATATATATATATATATATATATATATACATACATTATTTTAAGAATGATCTAGTACTTTAATAAAAAAAAACAGCCCCATTTCTTAGGCATTCCACATACTTTCCATGAGGACATGGAGAAGAGAAGTTAACTAAGGGAAATTAAATTATTTGACCAGGGCAATATGACTAGTGAGCAAAAGAATAAAGGTCTCTCTTGATACCCAGTACACTCTTTTCATAACGTGGTGTGGCCGCTACAAAAGTTAAAGAAGTAAGACTACTTTTCCCTCTTTCCACACCTAATTTAAAATTCACATTGTCTCTTATGGACTTCTTTACCTTTTTAAAGTTAATAAAAATATTAAGACTGGAGGTAGTATATAGAATGATTTTTTTACTGGACACATTTTCTCACATATATGAAAAGACATGCTATGCTTGTCTGATATGACTAGGGATTCAATATTGAACAAGTCATTTAGATAATTAAATATATGCAGCTATGAGCAAATAACAAGCCAAAGAACAATTCTGATATGGCTAAATATTGTGAGAGTAATGGTCATGTATATGTTTTTGTCTCTATTGATGCTAAGCTTACTTAGAAATAACTCAACCACACAGTCAAATTGAGTTTTTTTTATAAATTAAATGGTAAATTTTCTGCCATTATTATATTATCTTTGGTCTCAGTAGTTGTTTTTCTGAATGTCCTTTTTTTCTTTCAATATTATACTTAATTTTGCTGCATATGTTTTTAGCTACATGACTACTTCTTTTGATTGTCATTGTACAATATTCCACCATCTGCTCTCTTTTATTTTAGTTGCTGATAAATCTTATACAATTCTTATTGTAGCTCCATCATCTTTGAAATGTTTAGTTTGTTTGATAGTTTGTTTCTTGTAAAATTTATCTTTTTTTTGGTTTTTTTTAAACAGCAATAATTTGCCGGTATGTTTTCCATGTAGGATCTCTTTGAGGTGTTGATCAGTTGATTTTTTTTTCTATTTCTACTTTCCTCTCTTGTTCTGAAACTTCATGAAAATTTAATTATTTCTTTCAATATTTCTCAAGGTTATTTTTTTGGTCATAGCTTTCAGGTAATACAATTATTCTTAAGTAGGTTTTTTTTCTTTTTGATCTATTCTCCCGATTTCTTATTTTTCTAATAATATGTTTCACATTCTCTTCTATTTTTTCATTCTTTATACAATTTCTGTTACTTCTTGGTATTTTATAACTTCCTATTTCTCAATTCTAATTGTCAAAGAATTATTTTCTTTTTAAAACTCTGGATCTCTTTTACTAGATGGTTGACTTCATAATATTCTTTTTTTCCCTCATTCTCTCTGTTTGATTTTTCCTTCTGTTTATTTTTCCTTTCAAGAAGCAATTGGGGTTATGTGACTTGCCCAGGGTGACACATCTAGTAGTAAGTGTTAAGTGTCTGAGATCAGAGGTGAATTTAGGTCCTCCTAAATCCAAAGCTAGTGCCCTATCTAGCTGCTCTTCTCTCATTTGATTTTTCTTTTTAATGACCACCTCCCTTCAACAGTCCTCCCCCCTTTAGAACCCCTCCCTCCCCTTTACACCTTTCCCCTAATCCTTCTATTTGTCTATCCCTTTCCTTTCTTCCTTTCCCTCCCACCTTCCCACAAGGAGGGTCAGTGCTTTCTTTGAAGCCAAATGTTTCTGATACACTCTCTTAGAGTCCAATCTAATGAGAGTAAGGTTTACACAATACTCATCACCCTCCCTTCTTTCCCTCAATTATATTAGATCTTCTATGTCTCTTTGTGAGATTTTGCCTTATTTTACCTCCTTTATTTTTACTTTATTTTGCCTCCTTTCCCTTTTTTTTTCAGTATGATATCCCTTCCACCTCTAATTTCTTTTTCATCATTTTCAAAGTAAAATCGAATTATACCTCAATTCTTTAAGGATACCCATAGTAGAAATATAGTTCTCAAAAGTTCTTTCCTTTTTACCTTTTTATGCTTCACTTGAGTTCTGTGTTTGGAGGTCAAATTCTTTGTTCAGATCTGGTCTTTTCATTATAAATAGGTGAAATTCTCCTGTGTCATTGAATGACCATCTTCTCCCCTGGAAGATGATGCTCATTCTAGCTGGATAACTTATTCTTGGCTGTAATCCAAGTTCTCTTGCCTTTCGGAATATCTATTTCCAGGCCCTTCGATCCTTTAATATGGAAGCTGACAGATCTTGTGTAATTCTAATTACAGTTCCTCGGTATTTGAACTGTTTCTTTCTAGCTGCTTGCAATATCCTTTCCTTGGTGCAATAGTCCTGAAATTTTGCCACAATATTCCTTTGGGTTTTAATTTTGGGGTCTCTTTCAGGAGGTGATCGGTGAATTCTTTCAATGCCAACTTTGCCTTCTGATTCTAAAACATCAAGGCAAAGTTGGCATTGAAAGAATTCACCGATCACCTCCTGAAAG
>JAJPUD010011677.1:0-53390 GCA_023553655.1 Myrmecobius fasciatus
TTTTTTTTGTTTGTTTGTTTTGCTGGAAGGGAAGCATATAAGCTGCTGTTAGGCTTCCTATATTGGTCCATGATACCTTTATAATAGTAGATGTTTACTAAATGTTGATTGAATAATCAAACAAATAGTAGGTCTATGTGCAATTGTGTGCCTTTTCTTAGAGTGATTTCACTTATGGCAAAATTATCTGGCTCTCACAAGGAACTCATTGTAGTATGCTTATGCTACGCATAAGGAAGCTTTTAAAATAAAGAGATCTCTCTCTCCATGGTGATCTAGTGCTTTCTACATCTAAATCTTTGTTACGGAAAAGATGAATGAAACTAGGCAACCTAAGCTCCAAATCTTACTTCATATCTGGCACTTATCGCTTTTTTTCTGCTTGTAATTAGATTAGTTTTTCTTTTTCTCACTCTCAACATAAGCATACCTCTCTAAATTAGAATGAGTAAAATTCCTATTCATTTTTCCTATCATGGCAGTAATAGCAGTATACTTTAGGACATATTACACAATGGGATACAGAGAGAACTTTGGGGTTTGTTATATTTTAAAATCTGGTTGCTAGTCTTTCTCATTTGAACATATAATAACTTGTAGAATTTTTTGCTTATGTGAATTTAATTTTGGCAAAAAAAAAAGACAAATATATCAACTTTCTGCAAGAGAAGTCAATACATCTTGGCAGAGCAATTTGAAACTTGTTTGTCTTCAATATCTTAAATTATAGTTATGAAATTATGATCTATGTACACTTGAAATTCCTTTAAAAAATAAACTGTGCTTTTCTTATATTGGTGAGGGGAGATTGTTTACTATATGATTAGAGATGAGAACAACATAAACTAGATTAGGTCTAAGAAAGTTTAAGTGACTTTAATGCTTAGAACCTTCTCCCTGTATTCTAAATTTTCAGCTTTCCCTGATCCTACAAAACCTCTGAAACAAAAAATAATAATATATTTTTTTAAACTCCCTATATCCTTTGTTGGCCACATTGATATAGAATACATTTTGTTTGGTTATTTTTCAGTTGTGTCCAACTCTTTGTGACTCCATGTGGGGTTCTCTTGGCAAAGATATTAGAATGGCTTGCCATTTTGTTCTCCAATTCATTTTACAGAAGAGGAAACGGAGGCAAGTAACTTGTTCAGGGTTACACAGCTAGTAAGTATATGAGACTGGATTTCAACTAAAAAAAATGAGTCTTTTTCACTCCAGACCTGATGCTCTATCCACTGTGCCACCTAACTACCTATAGAAAGTACACCAGCTCTGATATATCTGGGAGGACCACCACATTTCAGAAAGTTTACAGATCAAGAAATTTGATCTCCTTTACTCACCAACCTAAAAAAATGTAGTGTCTACTGTACACTGTTTATTTGTATTTTTAGCTTAAGGAAGATTTTCTTTAACCTTAAAAATTACTGCATCAAAATTATTCATTTTTCACTACCTGGAAGTTTGTTGGCTCCTTGTTTTAAAGACATAATCACTAAAATCACAGTGTAAAATAATAACAAAAGACTGTGATGAAAGGGAAACTACCCCCTGCTGTGAGCAACTAAGTTGGAAGTTAACCATTACAGAACAGCAATTTTTCAGGAAATTGTGTCACTGATACTGAAGTTATTGATTAACAGCAGTTTGGTTTCTAGAATTAATGACACAACTTCAGTATATGTTTCTCTGTTGCCAATTTAATTCACTTCCATTCAATTCAAAAAACATTTATACTAAACACTAAACTCTGTGAAATACACTATGTTAGGCACCTATTTTAGGACAAAGACCATGCATGCTCTTAAAGAAATTTTAGCTATTTGCCCAAAAACTAGGAAGCACATGAATGCAAAGGAGTGATATAGTTAATATCCTAGGAGAAAGTAGAACAGAAAAGAGAAATACCTTTCAGCTGGGGGGAATTTTCAAGGAAAGGAAAATTTCTTGGAGCACTTAATTTGGGCCTAAAAAAAAAAAAAAAAAAAAAAAAAAAAGAAGAGACTACAGTTATCTCTTCCACATCCCAGTGAGGGTAGTGCAATTTAGGGGACAGCATTTCCATGATTTAAAAAATCCATATAAAATTTTTTTGGTCTTCCCTTCATACTAGAGAAGAAATCTGATTTTTTTCTTTTTCTTTTATAGGAAGTTAACAGTATTAAAAGATAGATACAATTCTATACGTATATTTTATGCATTTCTGAGTTTCTAAACTTTTTTCTTTATCATTTTTTACCCTTCACATATCACCTGTGATTTCCAGAAAAGTTCCCCAAAATTCCCACTCAATTTTTTTGAGGACCTGCAATATATCAAAATCACAATGGGGAAAATCACAATAGAAAAGGGCTAATTATACATCAATTGTTCAATAATTCCAATGAATATCTAATACTAATTAATTGTACTGGATGAAAAGATTAGTAAAGTTTTCCATATGTATGAGCTCTTATGAATGGGTCCTCAGGGCTCTTCTCTTCTCTCTTTGTGCTACTTGGTAATCTTATTGCCTCCCCTGGATTTCAAGTACCATCTTTATGCTGATTATTCCTGCCCCAAACATTACTGACTTCCAATCTCAAATCTTCAGCTGTCTTTCAAACAACTCAAAGTCCAGTAGATATCTTAAACTCAATATGATCAAAACCAAACTCATTATCTCTCCCCCTAAAGCTTCCCTGTCTCCTTCTTTCCCTACTAGAATAAAAAACACCATCCTCCCAGGTTGTCATACTCACAATCTTGGAGTTATTTTGTATTCCTCATTGTCTCTCACCCTAATAACCAAGTTGTTGCCAAAGTCCATCAATTTCATCTTGCAATATTCCTCAAATATAACCCCTTCCCTTCTTTGACAGTGCCACCACCTTGGAACAGATTTTTACCACTTCACACTTGGACTAGTGCAACAGCTTTCTGGGGGGTCTGCCTGCCTCAAGTCTCTCCCCACTCCAATTCATTCTCCATTCAGCCACTCAAGTGATTTTTCCTGAAGTTCTGATCTGATCATGTCAACCCAGCCTACACCACTCAATAAACTCAGTGATTTTCTATTGCCTCCAGGATCAAAGAAAATGTTCTGTTTGGCATTCAAAGCCTTTCATAACCTACCCCTGCATATACCTTTCCATTCTCCTTACACATTACTTCCTGACATACTTTCCAATTCAGTACAACGACCTTCTTGCTGTTCCACGAACAAGATATTCCATCTTAAATCCCCTGGTATTTTATCTAGCTCTCTTCCATATCTGAAATGCTCTCCCTCCTTCACTCTGACTACTGACCTCCCTGCTTCTTTTATGTTCCCACTAAAATTCCATCTTCTACAGGAAATTTTCCCTGATCCCTCTTAATAAATGTTTTCCCTCTATTAATCATTTCCAATTTATTCTGCATATAATTTTCTTTGAGTTATTTGTTTGCAAGTTGTCTCCTACATTGTAAGCTCCTTAAGGGCAAGGACTCCCTTTGCTTCTTTTTGTATCCCCAATTCTTTGCACAGTGTCTGGTACATAAAGGCACTTAATAAATGTTGATTCATTAATAACCTATGAAATCAAAGTTTCATCAACACATTTTCATACCAATTAATAATCCTATGATAACTTTTAGCTATTATAATATAGCACTTTAAGATTTAGTTTACATCTCCTTTGATTCTCACAACGATAAATGTTGCTATTATCTTTATTTAACAGAAATTATAAAGAAAGTTAAGTAATTTGCCCAGAGTCTTGAAACTATTAATTGTCTGAAGGAAGATATGAACTCAGATTTTCTTGACTCTTAAGTCCAACAGTCTATCCACTGTGCTACCTGTTTAGTAGCATTCTAATATTTCCCATATATTAATCTAAATTTATGATTTGTTGATAGGCTTTGTAGAGGAGTTTCTCTAGTTGGATACCACCACATTTTTCTCAAACTCCAAAATTCAGCTTTCAATTTTGCATCATTATTTGAAAGACTTAGTAACAAAATGAAACAAAACCTCAGTTTTGCAAAAACAGTCTTTATTATCCATAATTATGTGTGACCATACTCTATGAAAGTTTATCCCATTGCTTTAGTATCACATGATCTTATCTTCTTTAAAATTGTGCCATTAGATTCTTTTTTTTCTTTCTGAGACAAATGGCGTTAAGTGACTTGCCCAGAGTCACACAGCTAGGAAATGTTAAGTGTCTGAAATCAGATTTGAAATCAGGTCCTCCTGACTTCAGGGCTGGTACTCTATCCACTGCATCACTTAGCTGCCCTGTCATTAGAGTCTAAACTCAAGTTCCACCAAGCTGTAAAAATTTCAAATATATGCCTGATCATCCATTTTGCCTGCTGCTCAAGAATCAGGCTGGATAATTTGGAGACTTTCCTCACCAGAAGGTAATAAATTTCTTCACTCACAAAATCTCATGAAGAATGTCTACTAAAGCACAGAAAAGTTGCAATTTCTGTAGATGGAGAGTACATGGACACCAATAAATGCATGGATTTTTGAAGTGCTAATGTAAATATTTTCTATACTTATTTTTATGAGACAAATGACAATAAAAGAAACCCATATAATAAAAACATGTATTTAAAAATAAACTTCCAGGTCATATGCTGAGGTTAATGCATATTCTTCATTCAGGACAATCTCTGCTACTTATTTTGTATTTTATGCCTCAAATCTTCAGTTAGTGAATGATTAAATGTCATACCTACAGTTGACCCTCAGATCATAGAACCCAGGCACTGACATCACATTCTATTCTCGGTAGTTTAAGGAAAGTACCATCAGTGAAGATTTTGAGTTTTGAGTCATGTCTTTTCCTATATTCACATTAATATTAATATTATTCTAACTATAGTAATTGTTATTATTATAAACTCTTTAGGAGCAGAGGCTGTCATTTTTCATCTTTGTATTCTGTGCAACCAGCACAATGCCTTATACATAGTATATGCTTAATAGATGTGATTAATGTAAAAGCACTTTAGTTCTAAGGATTTTTATCTGTGTACTTACCAAGCACTTATGTGAATAGTAAAGGATAGTAGAAAGGGTATTGGATTAAATCTCAAACGTTCCACTTAGAAGTTATGTGAGGTTAGACAAGTAATTTGACTTCTTTAAGCCTTACTTTCCTCATCTGTAAAATGAGTATAAAGAAACAAGAACTCTCTTCCTCAGATGGTTGTTGTGAAAATCAAATAAAATGGGTCTTTCCTCAAGTGGTCCCTCTTACCAAAATAATGTCTAAACCTTTAATGAGTTGGATTGAAGCAAGTACCACAAGAGATACTTTAACTTGCCCTCAAATGTGCTTACAAGATCATATCATCCCTACCCTCCAAAGAAATAAGGCAGAAATACAAGATCTGCTTCGTGCCCAACCAGAAGGACAATGATGAGATCCTGGTAGTTTGTAGGTAATACAAAAATCAGCAAAGTGGCAAGGGTAGTCCAGGTTTACAGAATAAGTATGTCATTTACATTGAGTATATATATATATATCATGAAAAAGCTAGTGACATGACTGTCCATGAGGACATTCACCCTAATAATGGAACTACTAGATAGAATGGAACATGATTTGGATTAAATTCCAAGCTGCTCCAAGCATGATGATGATAGTAGATCAGTCTTTCAACTCTCAGTTTTCTAAATTTATAAACTGAGTGGAGGATTTGTTCTTGAAATGATGGATGTTGAAAGCACTTTGAAAAAGATATCTTATAATGTAAAAATAGCCTATTATCATGGTTCCATCTCAGTTGATATACATTTGTTAAATACCTAGTTTTTAAAAATCAAATGAAATGAGAGCAAAATACTTTGTATTATAAATCATGATTAATGCTGACTGCATATATATTACAATCTTAAAAAATATAAACAAAGGCAATATCTACAAAAGACAATATTCCACTTTATCTCCAATATCTTCTCCCTATAGAAAAATAAGTATGGAAAGAAGAAAGCACTTGAGGAAGAAAAAAAATCAAATGTCAGCAACAAGGATCAACAAACTCAAAGAATCCAGAGAAACATGGGAAGACTTGTATGACCTAAAGCAAACTGAACAATACATTACACACACAGATGATCATGGAAGAAACAACACACAAAGATTCTTGTCCAAGGGGGCTGAGATACTCACCTCAGCAAAGAACACCCTAGTTCTAGGATCATGCAGACCAATCTCAGTCCTGTCAGAATCCCCAAAACAGGGTTTTTTAATATTAAGTCCAAGAGTTTTTTAGATTATTATTTTGACTAAATTATTATATTAACTATACTTCAATAGAATTGTCTTCCTTTGTAATCCTGTGCATTTTACTTTATGCATTTAAAAGCATTATTATGAGGAATAATCCATGGGCTTCATCACCAAACTGCCAACCATTCGATAAACATTTATTAAATACATACTGTGTGCCAGCCACTGTGTTAAGAAATGGAGATACAAAAAGAGGCAAAAGTCAATTCCTGTCTTCAAGAAGTTCAAAATCTAATGAGGAAAAAACCACACACACAAAAAAAGCTATATACAGAATAAATAGGAAATCATTAAGAGAGGGGAGGCATTGAAATTAATAGAAGTAGACAGAGTAGTTCTTGACCCCCAAAAAGGTGAAGAAATTCTGTATCTCTGTGGGAACTAAGACACCAATCTAGAAATTGCTTGATCATTTTGAAGCACAAGTGCTCCAGTATCCAAAGAGCTCAACTCAGCTTTAAATATGCTCCATAGGAGATGGACCCACAAGTCCATCCCCATGCACGCACCAGGGGATTCTCATAAATATACTGACTACACAATGTAAATGGAATATAAATTCCAAAAATGGAAAGTTACATGTAGTACCAGTTAAAATTATTTTATTCATTTGATACATTTTATATGGAAAGGTGCTATGGGAGAGAGATTGGGTTGCTTATTGGAAAATAATTGTGTCTGAATAAAATGTATGAATAAAAAATTATTAAAAACAGTAAATTTGGAAATGTTTGCTATAGAACTAACTATATTGTTTCTATACATTATGATATTTTGGTTTCAATATTTTTTTATTTCCCCCTCCCCCTCAAGGCAACCTTTGGCCAGTGAAAAACAGCAGAGAATTTAGAGCTAGGCTTTTTAGAGACCTTCTAATCTACTCTCTTAATTTTACAACTAAGGAAACTGAGACCCAGGAAAGTAAAAACCACATAGGTAAGAAGTTGAAGAGCTAGGATTTGGCCCCTAGAGTCTCTGACTTCAATTACAATGCTCATCTCTCAAAACTCAACTATTAATTAGCCACTCAATACACATTTATTAAGTATCTTCTAGGTGCCAAATATTGTGCCAAACTCTGGGGATAAAAAAAAGGCAAAAAACAGTCCCTGCCCTTGAGGAGTTTACAATCCAAGGGGAGGGAGGGTGCAGAATTGGATGGGGCTATGAATAGGAACCTCACCTTTGTTCTATAGGGATAACAATCACCACTTGTTCTACTTTCCCTACAAAGTTAAATTCCAAGATTTAAAAAGAGATGAAATAATTTTCAACCTATTTTATCACTCAGATACCACTCATTTACATCCTATGCTACAGACTTTAAAAAATTATCATTGAAATAATAAAAGAATTTGGAGAATATTAATCTTAGCTTACAATTTTCCACCAAAAAGGTTGGGGAAGGTACACCATTAATAATTTGCTGAATACTTTATCTTATTCTAAACTACCCTTTAAAAAGCAAAACATAACAAAAACTATGCAAAGCAGCAGGGCTCCCTCCTCTGGTCTATTTATTTAAATACACTATTTCTCAAACTAAATTGGCCACCAAATGCATTTTTAGGGGCTCTAAATATTTTCATAATATCTAAATTACAAAAGGAACCTCGAATAGTACCTATTCTATCTCACCCCTATTAAAGATTTGGACACCAAAGCCTAGAGTTAGTGATCATCAGAGAGCAGATTTTAACACATTTTTCCTGATTATAGAGCCCCTTCTCTTTTCTCTCCACCCCTCACCAAAACCTTAATGCTTCATGGTAATTCTGGGTAGGGAAGATGATGCTGAATAAGCTAATGACTATGATATTCACCTGTGATAAAGGGACCTTGGGGAGCAAAATCATCTTAATGATTACTTTGATCTCATCCCAAAATGGTCACAAATAAGTATTTTTGATACATCCATAATATCATATTAATAATAGCTAACTTTTACATGTATATTATTTCAGTTGATCCTCATTGCCCTGTGGAGATAGATGTTGTTATCCTTCCCATTTTCAGGTGAAGAAGGTGAAACCAAATAATAAAAGAATGGGATTTGGGGATATAAAGCTTAGATTACAGTTTTCAAAGTTATCTCCTGAGGGATACCAAGCTACTGCTATATTATTAATTTCCTGAATACTATGCCTTGCCCTTATTTATATTTTTAAAAACAAACACACTACGTAAAGCAACAAGGATCCTTCCTCAATGACATGTTCAAGGTCAGATAGCTAATAAAAATGTCACCTTTTCTCCCAACAGTAGAAAGTTCTTACTTTTTTACTGTAAAAATTAAAGCAATAGCTTTCTTATCCCTTCTTCCATACCTCAAAACTTCCTTATGTCTTTTACCCATTCTCTCCTTTTTTTATAGTCTCAAGATGAGAGGACTTGTCTCCTTGCCAAGATTAACATATAAATTTTTGTCTTTGATTCCATTTACTTCAACCACTTTAGGATTTAGTTCAACTGATCTTTCCATTTTATTTCTTTCCCCAAATATTACCTCAAATTTCTTTCCTCTGTCCACTATTATGCTTTTATTTATTCCATCCTATCCTCCTATTCTATCCTACCCTGAATTGTCCTGTCCTATCAAAGAAACCTTTGACCCTATTAGCCTCTCAAATTTACTTCCTCACTTTCACTGATAACCTCTAGAAAGGAGTATGAACTTGATGTCTCCCTTTTCTTACCACTTTTTCTAATAGTGAAAAAATATCATAGTTTAAGTCAGACAAATTAGCTTCAAATTCTATCTCTACAGTTATCCCTTCTACATTGAAAGGGTTAGGAACCTGGTGCCCTCGAGATCTGCAAAATTGTGTAAAATTTGTCAGATTTTCCTTTGTGCCAGAAAAGAAATCTGAATTTTTTTTCATTTTCTTTTATGGGGTGTTTATAGTGCCTTATGTATAATTTGGCCTAAATATTTGGTTACAGGCTCTGTGTCTTTCACTAGTTTTTGCATGTTATTCATGGTTTCTGCAAAACTCCCTCAAAATTCCCATTTAATTGCTTTTGCCAATCTTCAACATATTGAAACCCAGATGGGGAAAGTCCTGCTACTTCCTTTGTAATATTGGCCAGGCAACTTAACCCTTTGTACCTCAGTTTCTTTATATATTTGTAACAAAGACTATTACATGGAACATATACAAAGTAACCTTTTCTATTTGGGACTATATGTGACTGACTCAATTTCAGTACATCAGAGATAATGTACTCCCTGGCTGCTTCTTGTCATATTGTGACTTGATGCTGAAAGGACTTTGTGTTTTGATACAATGTGGCAAATCCTATGTGGTATCTTCTTTATCAATTCAAAAGAAGAAATAGCTTTTGATTTATTCTTCCCTTGTCCTTGTGGTAAATAATACTATATCTAGATTTATTATCAGGCTTAGGGTCAGAGGTAGGCATTACTCCATTTCTCCCTAAATCCCATAGTGGTGTTTATGTGAAGTGTCAACTAAGCAATATTGTATTTAACTCTGGACTAAATCTTCTGCTTTGTTTACTTTCTTAAATGGGTAACCAAACAGTATCTGAAGTAGACATTTCTAGGCTTAGAGGTAATTTGAGTTTCAGAGATCCAGAGGTATAAGACTAGTAACTGAAGCAAGAAAATTTGCTGCATCATAGAAGATAACCACTCGAAAAAGGACAAGCTTATCAGGAGACATAAACTTTGAGGGAGACAGTGAGAAGCTGAGGTAAAATGCTTAAGCAGCAGACTTGTAGATAGCTTCACATGTTTAAATATCAACCTTCTTAGAGATTGGTTATACAAATTAATTTATGTAAAGAATGAATCCAATTATTTTTGTCAAATATATTCTTGTGAATATTCAATATTTAGCACGTATTTTGTGCCTAGGAAACAAAGATTGTCCTATATCTGATTTTACGTGACATATTTAGTACTTTTTAACTCTTCTGCTTTGGCATGAGCCAAAACCTAAGTCTTAAACAATTTGTCCATGATGCATTGATGTGCTCAGAGCTTTTTTCAAAGAACTGAAAAGTGGAAGAAAAAACATGCTAGTTTTTCTCTTATTACAGGCCAGTCTCCCCCAGGACTGAACCTGGTATAGACCAGAAAAAAAAAAAAAAAAAAAAACCTGTGGATTGCAATCCCATATGGGGTCACATAACTGAATGTGGGGATCACAAAATTATTATTTATTATTAATAAATGTTTGATTTGCTTATCTATTTTATATACCTATATACCAAAGGTCCCATAAAAATTTCTTGGGCAAAAAGAGGTCATAAGTGGAAAAAGTTTAAAAAGCTCTAGTATATAGACCAAATGCCTGGATCTAGATAAGAAGGAGCTCTTAGGAAAAAGTGAGGGGTTGGACTTCTAAGTAATCTCCCATCTCTAAATCTATGAAATTAAAATGAAAATTCCTGGTAATCCAGTATTTATTTCTAGCAGGCTACCAAAATGTGACTTTCCAAGGTTAATAATAGTTTATCTTTGTTCCTCACATTTCACCTTTATGGAACATTTAACATTACTGAATACCTCCTTGAAATTCTCTCTTTCCTTGATGTCTATAGCACTTTCACCCAAGGTGTCTCCTTTTCTGACAATTCTTAGCCTCCTTCACTAAATCAATCTTCTATCCCTTAACTATGAATATGCCTCAGGATTACCTCCTTTACTTTTCCTCTTTTTTTTTCTCTTAGCATTCTTTTCTACTCTCATAACTTCATTATCACTACTATGTGAATGATTCCAAAATCTTTACCTACAGTACTAAACCCTCTCCTAAACTCCTAAACTCTAATCCTACATTTTCAATTGCCTGCTAAATAGTTCCACCAGCATGACCTCAAACACAATGCCCAAAAATAAATTCACCGCCTAATAGACCTATTGTTCTCCCAGTCAAGCAGATCGGATCTCATCAACTTGAAATCATAGAATCATGGAATCTCACAGCTGTAAAGTATTTTAAAGATTACCTAATCCATCATGAGCAGAAACCCTTTTTACAATAGTGCAGAAATCAATTATCTTAAGGATTTCATCAGTCATGATAAACTTCCTACCTACTGAAACAGCTCATTCCTTTTTTGGGGAAAGCTATAATTACTCAAAAATAAAGTAATAAATGCTAATCATTTGACTTTATAAAGAGGCAAAATGTATTTCTCTACCCATTTGTTCTAGTTTTGTCCTCACTTGCCAAAAAGAACAAGTCTACTATCTCTATTTTAACTTTTCAGATTTTTAAAGAAAATAACCATCTTTCCTCCAAGCTAAATATGCCTAAGTCCATGGATCAATTCTAGTATAACACAGAATAACATAGTGTGCCTGAAGGTATTCCCTGAAATAAATCCAGAACAGCAGCTCTGATGAATAATTAAGGGTCCTGAAGGTTAGAAAGTTCAGTAAGAATGATTTGGAACCTTATAGGAATAATATTGGTTTGGTAGATAGGAAGGTCAGCCATGATGGAATGTGAGTCAACAACCCTTATAAGGAAGGATACAGCCTCAGTATATGCTTCAGTGTCAGCCACAATGATTAATTCTGGTTCTCATATGTTGTCCCATTGGAGTATAGGTATGTTAATGGGCATTTATTAGTCCAGATCATACCTTGAATTGCCACTGAGTCCATACACAATGTATAGAGGGATGAGAAGTGATGATTCTTTGAAATTAAATCTAACTTAACAATAGCAATTGAGCTCACTCCAAGGCTCCAGTAGAAAGATGCCACTGGCTTAGAACAAAAACAACTCTCTTTCCTTAGTGCTGCATATGCAGTCAGTTGCTGATAAAGATCAGAAGCATCCCATTCATAGCTCACATCTCTCAACCTGTCATCACTCTCCCCATATATTAGAATTACTCTGTGGACTCTTCTTAGTTCCTTCTTGATCTAATAGGTGAGCCCTTTGCCTTATCTAGTTAGAAACCAGGCAACCACAACACTTTGTATAGTCTCTTTGACATGGCCTCACTTGATAGTCCACTGGAGACCAGGAATCCATTCTTGGCTCCTCACCCCTATTTTCTTCTTTACCCCAACCCCATAAATGAACTCTTTGCCTGATATAATAATAATAAGCACTTAAGAAATTCTCTCTACTTATTTAATTTGTAGGATCCTTGTGAAGATTCAATACAAACTCATTATTACAAAATAAGTGCAAGAGGGATAGGAAAGCTAAGTTTTGTTTTTGTTTTTTTTTTCATTCACTGTAACTTTCCACTCATTTCACACTCCCCCAAACTTAAAGATTATGGGAGGAGCAAGCTCAATTCTCCATAAACCCTGACCAGTGAGAGCCTCCTCTAGCATTTAGACAATAGAGTAAGTTCATTACAAAAGCATAAACTCAAATGGAATAGCAAAAGCAGCAATTAAAAAGCTTTTCTCCAAAAAATAAAAATAAAATAAAATTTTAAAACCTGAGATACATTCTCCCACAAATATACAGAGAGGTATAGGAGTATAGTGATCACAAGTTTAACCACAAGAGGAACATGTGGAAGGAACACACATAGCTGAAGCAACTCACAGCTCCAAAACTTCAGGACTTAAATGACCTTTTCTTTTCTTTTTTTTTAAAGGATCATATCACAGTGATGGTGATAGATGAGTCAATCTGATATATTATAGCAATAATTTTGAGGTCCCCTGATTTTAGGGGGGCTTCTGTTCTAACAATAAATCAATAATCCTAAATCTTCTGGCTTTGAAGTCTGCCTCAGGGATTTCCCACAATCCCAATCTAAGAATAACAATCTGTTTGATTCTGAATAGACCACTCCTCAATTCATTGCTGATTAATAATCTGTTCAATGAGAAGGGAACTCTGGAGACCACTCCCTGTCCCTGGCCCTACTTATGGGCCATAGAATTAGCATGTCAATGATAGAAAGATGGTTAAAGCAGTCTCTTCTCTTTTTGCATTTTGCTAATTTGGAATTTAGCCCCCTCCAATTGGCATTATAATTACAATAAAACTTTGTCCCTTGATCAGGAAATGTGTTCAAGCCTGCAAATTTTTTGATACACATCCAAACAGTCACCTGTGATTTCAAACTTTTGTAGTCCCCTTCACAATCTCAGCAAATCTATTGGAATGGGCAGGTAATCTGGCCTCAGCCCAGAAATATTTTCTGTGTTTTCCGCAGGATGCATATAGCTGAGCCTTAAAACATTATTTACAACTGAAGAGGCCTTCTGTTGCAATGCTCCGGGTTCTGTGTACTGTGGATACAAATAGAAAAGTGAAACTGTTCCCTGCCCTCAAAGAGCTTATATTTTAATGAAGTGACTTGCATCTCTCTAAACAAAATATATGTTAAGCAGAAATATGTTTAAAAAAATAAAAATAAAAGATTGTTTTGGGAGGAACTGCATTAACAAGCAGGGTGGGGAAGACCAGAAAAGACTCCATGCAAAAGGTGGCATGAGTCTTAAAGAAAACTTGGGATTTCGAGAAATGGATATAAGGAAGGAATGCATCCCAGAAATTTTTGTTGTTCATTTTTTAACATATTTCAGTTATGTCCAATTTTTCATTTGAAAGAGCCACTCAGGGTTTTCTTGACAAAGAAACCAAATTATTTTGCCTTTTTCTTCTCTAGCTCACTGTAAGATGAGATTAAGGCAAACAGGTTCATGCTTCTCCACCCCTTCCCCTATACAGCTAGTAAGCTCCTGAGGCTAGATTTGAACTCATAAATAAGAGTCTTCCTGATTTCAAATTCAGTGCTCCCTATCCATCATACCAAGAAAAAAAAAATAAAGGTATAGAGAGATTCAATATTACATATGCATAATAATGAGTAGGGCAACATGGCTGGATTGCAGAGTTTGAGGAAAGGAGTAAAAGCATAAGATGGCCAAGAAAATAGAAAAGGACCATTTTATGAAAGTATCTCAATGTCATAAAGAGAATTTAATGTTGATTCCAAGAGCAATATAGGAAGTCTCTGGAGTTTATTGAGCAAATAGGAAGTGACATGATCAGAAAAATAGGAAAATCAATTTAGTAGCTAAGTGGGGGACAGATTATATATAGTTGGACTACTGGAGATATGGAGAATTAAGTAGAAGGTTACAGCTACATTAGTCCAAGGGAGAAGTGATAAGGAGATGAATTAGGGTGGTGACTGTAAGTGGAGAAGAAAAAACATAAGTGAGAGATGTTGATAGTTCTGTTGCATGTAATCACATTTTACCTTCTGTGTAACTTTCCCCTACTATAGCTCTTTCCTCAATTGTGTAATCTTGTTAATGGTAGAACCCATATTGGCTATATAACTTGTTTGTCTAATGTTTTTGAAATTATGATATCTCAGTTTGACCCCAAGAAGGAATTTGAGAAGGAACCACTCCTACTTCTTTGCATATCTATAGATATGGAACACTGCAGAAAATATGAGTTTTGTTTTGTTTTTTTTTATAATGGTTTGGTTTTTGCTGAACTATTCCCCTATTTAAAAAAAATTGTTATATGAGATGAGTGAAAGAGGAAGGGCAGAGGAATATATATAGGGAAATATAGGTGATAAACAAATTGGCAAAGATGACAAAAGACAAAAATTACAAATGTTGGAAAGATTACAGGAAAAATGGTCATATTTCTGCCCTGTTGGTAGCACTTTGAAGTAATCCAGCCATTTTGGAAAGCAATTTTGGAATTATGCCCCCAAAGTTATTAATCCTCTCTGTATACCTTTCTACCCAGCAATACAACTACTAGACCTATACTCCCCAGACCTCAAATTAAAATGGAAAGAATAGACAAAAATATTACTAGCAGCTCTTTCAAAAACTGGAAACTAGAGAGTTTGGACAATAACTAAACAAACTGTGGTAAAATATGAATGTAATGGAATATTATTTTGCTGTAAAAATGACAAAATGCCCAGTTTCAGAGAAGACTGGAAAGATTTCTCTGACCTTATTCAGAGTGAAGTAAGCATATTTTGCAGTTTCCCTGTTTTCTAGGAATGGGATGAAATTAGTTGTTTTGATTTGGGAACCCTTTTTTTTATGGAAGTATAAAGAATTTCTTTTTTTCTCCACTTTCCCTCTCAATTTCCATATTTTTGTCTTCTTTCCCTTTACTCTGAGTGTGAATTGAAACCTCTGAGTTAATTTGATTTGATCTTGGTCATTTTTTAAAAAAGCAAATACAATAAACTTCCTTGATTCTCCACTCCCTCCCCAGTTTCTCATTTGCAAATTAAGACACATTTGTTGTAATTCCTTTATTTAAAATAAAGTTACATTAGAATTAATGTAAGGTCAGGTGTCCAAGTACAAAATATAACAGTTCAGGCATTCCTCTAGTCTTCTTCGAATTAACCCAGGAAGGTGGGGGCATGATTACTCCTACTTGTCCATTGAATAGCATCCCAAAACAGCCCAGGACAAACTGCCAGTTAGGTCCAACCGGAGCCAGATGACATAATCCCCTCAGAAAATCCATGTTCATCCAAGCACGTGGAAACTTCAATCTGTTTCCCGCTTCTCAGTAAAACGCTGACAAGTGGAATCCACTTCTGATTGGCTACGGTGAGAAATGGGCGGACACCAGAGGAGGCGGTGAGCAGTGTGCACTTCTGAGGCCTGCGGAAGAGCGCTACTGCGCCTGCTCAGTCGGTGACTCTAAGGGCTCTACCTCTCTCAGTAGCTGCAGCTTTGATGGCTGCTCCGGAGTATGAGGGCTGGGATCTCGCTGGCGGCAGCTGAGCCTTCTGCTCTTCAATGCTATGGATTGTCTTCCCAGCCTAGGCCGGCTCTTGCCCCGAGCTGTGGGGCGGCCCCAGCGAGCGCTGGGCGCGCTGGCGCTGGCCCGACTCCCCGGATCCTTCCCCACTGCTTCCTCCCTCGGGCCCTTGCCGGGAGTGCTGCTCCCCGGACACAGCCGAACTGGGTTGCCCTGGAGTACCCGGCTCCAGTTTTGTGAGCCCCAGCGGCCCCGAGTATCAGGTATACGGCCCCTTCCTACCCCGCTAACCCCTCGCCTTCTCTGCGGGCCTACGCTCTGGAGAGGTTCTAGAGGTAATCGCGTTGTCCCCGTACCTGATTTGACCCTTCCCGGTTCCCGTCATTCGGAGTCCCCAAGATCCTCCTGGGTAGCGTTGTGCAATCTCCCCTAGCTAATCCTCGTGCAAGTTTTTATAATTACCCTCACTGATCAGTATTAAGTTGTGAATTCCTTATAAACAGAATAAGACTTATTTCCCGCCCTTTTCTTCCATCCCATTTGCCCCCAACACTTAATTTTGTCCTAAGGCTAACGTGCCCTCCCGCCTCTTCTCCCTAGTGCCACTCCAGAGATTGCCAGGCTGATTGTCTCCCCAATTGCTCCCGTGGGAAGGAACAGCATAAAAGTGTGACTCCTCATATTGATAGTTAGGACTGATGAAACCTTAAGAGTCTCTTAGAATCTTAATTTTTCCTGGATACTGAAGAAATTCCATATGGACAAAACTGACATCAGCTTTGAATACCACTAGGGGCATCTAGCCTCCTCTGTGAGATAACTCAGCACAGTATCAGGAACATGGCTGGCACTTATTAAATGTTTATTGAATTGAAAATAACTGAGAGATGAACTGACTCAAGGAAACCTCAATGCTGCTGGGGATTGGGTATTTGCATCTAGTGTTCCTCTCCTCCAGTCTTAGTCATATAGCTAACAAGTTAATATTCTTGAAGTTCAGTTCAGCTCTTCTGTTTACCAAGTATCGGTGGTTTCCCTTTTGGCTTTGTCTTTGTAGAATGTAAGCTCTTTAAAGAAAGATTTTGTATTTATGTCTCCAAGACTGAGCACAGATGTTCAATCCTGTCCAATTCTTGGTGACCACATGGTCACCATAATATTGCCAGGCCCTTCTGTGCCCCACTTTCTCTTGAAGTCTGCCCATATTATCTTCAGTCCCCCATACTGAGTTAGATAGCCATATAATTACTAGAGGATTTTAGAGGCTGGGTAGGTATACTGACCTAGTGATTTATTTTTGGATGCAAATGACCTCCATACCTGTCCTGAGAAGAATCATCAAGGAAAGACTGGATGCCCCTTCTGCCATACCTTTTTGATAAATGCAGTGTGCTCACTGTTTCCTTGGGCAGCTCAGAGATCTACTCTCCTCTCAGGAGCTCCTTTGGGCAGCTTTGTGCCTAAGTTAGTGGGTGTTTCCTGTTCTTTTTCAGAACCAGGACTTTCATTCCAAGCCTCTTTACTTCTTGGTTTATCAGCCCTCCACACCCAGGACTGAGCAGATTCCTTGTGTATTGCCCCAACCAAGTTCTTGGTGCCCAAGATAAGAGTTAGATCAACTCCTTTCTCATCCACATATCATCCTCACTCTGTATCCCCTTCTCTTGAATGGTAGTGATTACAATAAAATGATACAAGAAAGTTAGCACTTAAATTCTTACTGGTTGATTGAAAAAAGAAAGGGAGAGTACCTGGAATAGATGTATCAACATCATTGTATATGATTCTGATACTACAGAATAAAGAAGACCTTGAAAAAAATTCTCCTGAATTTCAGAACATTTCAAAAGAAAACACATTTAAAACTCATATACATTGCTTGTTGATTTTGTGTTATTATTGATATTTTTGTTCAATGAATTGTGTTACCATAATAAGAAAGCAAACATAATTAAAATCCACAGATTATCCACATATTTCATTTAGTCACTAATTGTAAGATCTATTAGTACTGAATAAAAAAATTGTTTAATAATAGCATAACTTTTTGTTATTCAGTCATGTCCGACTTCACAACTGAATTTATTTTTTTCTTGACAAAGATACTGGACTGGTTTGCCATTTCTTTCTCCAGTTAATCTTACAGATGAGGAAAGTAAGGCAAATAGGGTTAAGTAGCTTGACAAGAGTCACATAGCTAAGAAGTGTCTAAGGCCACTTTTAACTCAGATGATTCTCCCTGATTCTAGTGTTTTACCAATACTATAATACTCAGCTATCATTTCTTTTTATTACTTATGTTTGGTAGAGATGCTAGCAAGTTGTAAAATGGCCTAAATGTAGAACAGAAAGGAACAACAAAACAAAAAAGGCCCATTAATCTCTCCACAAAATTAACTGTGAAATAATTGACTTTTGTGTATATTGGAATAAAATAACAATGTTCACAAGAAGATATTTTCTGTTTATCTTCAGGTGAAATTCTTCGACTCAGTACTTCTGATGCTTCCCAAGCTACCTTAGCTAGTGTAGCACCAGTATTTACTGTGGTGAGTATTGTACTTTCTTCCTTAACTTTATTATGGTAACATTTATTTTTAAAAAATAATTCCAAATATATTGAACTTTAACAGGATTGAATAGTGTCCTTTTAATGTTCCTTTAAAAAAGAATGGTCTTTTGTTACCAAATGATTGGTTTGTCCCCTTCTATTTTTAGACTATCATTTTTCTGTTTAGAATACAAAGATAAAACTTTTTTTTTTTTTCCTGAGGCAATTGCGATTAAATGACTTGCCCCAAGACAGCTAGAAAGTCTTAAGTGTCTGAGGCCAAATTTGAACTCAGATTTTCCTGACTTCAGGGTTGGTGCTATAATCACTGTGCCACCTAGCTGCCCTAAAACTTATTTTCTTTGGGGGGAATTGAAATGGTAGATTTGTATTAATATCCTTCACTCTTTAATATTTTGTTTAATCATATTTTAAAGGCCTTGGGGATCAGTTCAACTTGAAATAATTTCACAGAGCTGATGAAATTTTTTACATAGTAATTCTAGTATATTCTGTGATAAGCTAGAATAAGATGTACCAGATTAAAATTCTTGAATTTCTGTATTAATATTGCAATATTTCTGGCAAATCTCTTTCAGAAGGACAGATAGACCGTCTTAATTCTAGTTGTGCTAATCCCTTGTTTGGATTTTAATCTCAGCCCATAGGAAATCGGCAGCCAGTTACCAATCATTAAGAATCTACTTTGTGCCTGTGCTACTGTACTAGGCATTAGGTATATAGAAACAAAAATAAGTAAAACAATCTCTACAATTACTTGGGGAGAAGGGGATAATATGTGCAAAATATATAGCATACATAAAGTAAGTATATAGGAGGAGAGAGGAGAAGGCAATAGCAAATAGACTGATCACCAAACATTTCATGTAGAATACTTCATTTGAGCTGTAGGATATTAGGAATTTTAGGAATCAGTGGTGAAGTGGATCAGCATTCCAGACAAAGACAAAGCCTGTACAAAGGCATGAAGAAAGGAGATGGAATATAGTATGTGAAAAATAGCAAAATGGACTATTTGATTATATTGGTCTGGACTGGACAGAAGAGAAATAATGTATGATGTGGCTAGAAAAGTAAACTGGAGCCAGGTTGTAAAAGACTTTATATACCGAAATTCTAAAAAAGATAAGGAATCACTGGAAGTTATTAAGGAAGAAAGTGATATGATAATATCTATATTTTAGAAGTATCATTTTGGCAATTTTGTGGAGGTTGATTTGGAGAGGGAAGAGACTTGAATCAAGACTACCCATTAAGGGACTTTTGGAAAAGTTCACTTAAGATGTGGTAGAGGTCTCTCATGAAATAGTAACTATGAAAATGGAGAGAAAGTTATGAATCTGAAAGATGTGTGGAATAGAAATGACATGGCAACTGATTGGATATGTGGGATTGACAGAGTGAGGTGTCAAGGATGTGTAAAGTTATGAACTCAAGTAGCTAGAAATATAGCGGCATCCTCAACAGAAATAGCGAAGTTCAAAAGAGATGATTTTCTTGGGGAAAGAGTATGACTTTCATTTCAGATGTGTTGAGTTTAGGATGCCCATGAGACGCACATGTGGAAATATCCAGTAGATGGAGATGTAGGGCTAGAGCCTCTGAGGGAAGTTATAGCTATTTATATAATAAGGAAGTGATGCACATAGAGCATGAAAAGGATTTTATAAACATTATTTGGCTATAGAAAATAAAAATAATTATTCAGATCTTAACTTTGGGATAAGCATTGAAAACATTACTATCATTTTATTTTAATTGTTTGTCTTCTTTTGCACAACATCTTCTTCTGGGATCTGTTTACCAAAAAATGGTAGTTAATAGAAATTTCCCTCCTAATATTCATCAGTATATACTAAAAAAAAAATGTTTTTCTATTTGGTTTTGTTTGAACTATTTACAGGAAATATTTCAATGAGTTAAATTAGAAAAAGAACAATTTTTTTTTATCTCTTTTTAGACAAAATTTGACAAGGAAGGAAATGTTTCTTCTTTTGGTAAGTATCACGATCGGTGATCGTTTTTTCCCTTAAACAAAGTTTCATTTGGTAAGTGAATCAGATATAAACTACAGCATTGTACCTTTAGACTTGAGCTTTGTATTGCACTAACATTAATAGAATGTATTTCTGGGACTCCTCAAACATAACTGTCTAAGATAATGAATTTCTTGTTTTTCAGCTTTGAAAATATAGCATATCTTAATTTGCCTTTTCAAGTTCTTGTACTGCTTTAAGAAGTAAGCAAAATTTAAATAATTTGCTTGCAAATTTGAAATATTAAAAATTGGAAATAAGAACTGGGACTGTAGGAACTTACAGATGTGGAAATTCCCTCTTACTAATGTAAGTTACCAAGTTATCTGCAATTAAAATCTTAGAAAGCCTCCTAGAACACATTGTACATTATGTCCCTCAGCTCTCCCAACTACAGCTAAACCAAATTACTATAGTTAAGAAATTTAACAAAATAAATTAAAAATATAATCAAGCATAAGTAATGTTAATACGTGGTTTTTAAAGTCTATGTGAGGCCTGTACAATTTAGTGCCCTTCTCCCCAACCTTCTCCCACCCGCAATTCCTATTTGAATTTGGCACCAGTCTTAGAACACTCACTAAGGTCAAACAGGGTCACATAGCCAGTGGGTAGGGCTCGAACCAAGGTCTTCTGGGTTTTGAGAGCTGCTTTTTAACCATTATACTATGCTGCCTTTTACTGAAAACCAGATCACTAATAAGGAAATCTGTATAATATAATAAAGCTTAGGTCATAAAGCCATGGTTAGCTTACTACAAAGCATTTTTTGCACAGTACATACATCTTTAATTAGCAATTGTTTATGATCCTTAATGTTTTATGGTATAAAATAATTGTGATTTTTAATTTAAATTATTCTTAGATTAATGATATATAGCATGTTGACTTTGAATTGTAAAGAACATCCTTTCCACAGAGGAAGTGGATTGACCTAAATGTGAAGCCTTTCAATTATTCATGAAGAAGTAAATACTTTTTTTTTTTTTTTAAAGGGAAACTATTTCTAGGAGCTTTGGAATTCCAAAAGAGTCACCATAGCTTTTGTTTTCTTTAATCAAATTGCATTTTAAATAACATCAAGGAATATCTTTGAACTATCTTTTAATATGAAAATTAAGCTGTATTTTATTTAATATCTTAATGTTTTAGGGTTTTGTTTTTGTTTTTAGAAAGAAAGAAGACAGAATTATATCAGGAATTAGGTCTTCAAGCCCGAGATTTACGATTTCAGCACTTAATGAATATCACAACCAGGAACAATAGGATTATCATGAGAATGGAGGTAAGGGATTTTATTTTAATTCATATTATTCCTCTGAGTTTTTATTGATAATATCTGTACTTAATTGAGTTTTGACTATGTAGATAGTTTATAGTTAAAACTAATTTTGTTTTTAAAATGCTTATTTAAAATATTATCAACCATATTCTAAATCATCTTAGTCATTGAGAGTCACTCAATTCAGAGTTGCATTGTTTGCCTGCTGGCTTTAGAAAAAAAGTGATGCGCACTCATTGCCACTGCAAATACTGCACTTCTCTAAATTCATGACAAAAAAATACTTCTTTCCTCTCATGATTATTTCCTTGGTGCTTTCAAATTGTATACCAGAGGTGATTGAATCCCTTGGTCGTAAATATTTTCTCTCTGCTCTTGAGCTTACCTTAAAAGTCAATTGTAATAGAACTTTTTCTTCTTATACAGTTTTTATTCATACATTCAAAACTTCCATTGAAACCTATTTAAGGGGCCAAATACAAGCTCTAGAATTTCCTTCAAACTTAGAAAAGCTTCGAGTTTGAGACACTGAGCTCATTATTTAAGTTCATAGCTAGTGAAAATTAAAGCAGCAGTTTGCCAGCCACTATAATCAAAGAACGTCTCCATTATAGAGGGATTGTGATCTATTGGGTGAAGGAGTGCCCACCCAAAGAAAACCACAGCTCCTTAAAGTATTGAAAGAGGTAAATACTAAATCTATGCTCTTTGCATATAAAACCTAACAACACAGAGTCCCAAAGGAGTGAAGTTATTCTAGATGGCCACATTTTCCAGATAAGTGAAGACCCCAGAATGTTGAAACTTCGTTATTTTTCTTAAAGGAGGGGGCAGCAAGATAGTTCAGTGGATAGAGTGCTGGCCTGAAGTCAGAAGGACCTGAGTTCAAATGTGATCTCAGACATTTAATACTTTCTAGCTGTATGACCCTGGGCGAGTCACTTAACCCCAATTGCCTCAGCAAAAATAAAAAATTTTTCTTAAAGGAAAGTAAAAATATATTTGATAGTCATTCACTCTAACAAGCAGAGTAATACCAAATGCATTTATTCCTTTTTGATGACTCATTGTCATTATGAACACGAGAACCTTATTTACAGTTGCTAGGGCTGTCTTTTTACTCATCAACACCATTTACAATATCATTTAGGATATCTGTATTAATGAGTTAATGTACAACTTTTCTCTTTCTGCTTTCCCTCATTCTTTTATCCCATTTGCATTAAGCTTTTTTTTTCAGGGATTGAAGGAAAGGAAAAAAAGGATAAAACATCTGTATTTCAAGAATTTGTGCTGGAATTCTTTGCAGGTGGTTTAACTAGAAATGAAAAAATTTCATCCTTGATGATGACTCTTATGTAGATATAGCATCAGGTCTCGGCTTTGCTTAAGTTCAACCTTCCTCTAAGTTCAATGTTTAACCATTATAGAAATTAAAAGTTCTTTATAGCTCACCACATAATGGGTCAACTTTTTCATGAAATACTTTTGGTAATATTTTATAATCTCTTTTTTTTAGCAATTAAAAAAAAAATTTGAACTCATACAGAATGAGAAAAGAAAAAAGAAAAAAAACTTCCTTGTACACAACAGACCATAAGAGGATTCAGTATAAAACAATAAATTTCCATTTGAAGAAAACCTATATAATAAATACTACACATTGTTTTCAAACAGCCCAACTTATCTTTGCTTCCTTGTTGGTTTTCTTTTGTTCTATGCTTTTTACTTTTTTTTTTGTTCTATTTGTTATTTTGTTCTATTTGTTCTATGTACTTTTTACTTTATTTTTTTTGTTCTATTTGTTATTTTGTTATATTTGTTCTATGTACTTTTTACTTTATTTTTTCCTTTTCTCTCACTCACATCCTAAAGGTTATAATTAAGTGTAAGTATATGTATGTATACAGATATTTATAAACATACATATATACTCACATACAAATATGCTTATTTCCTCCTATCATGTTTCTCTGAAGGTAGATAGTATCTTCCTTTATAAGTTCAAGTCTATCCATGATTATCTAAATCAAACAGGTCATCATTTCCTGCACCATTGCAATATTTCATATCTCTAAGAGATTTTTGTCTTTGTTTTATCTTTGTACATATCTCTCATCATTTTTATAATGCTTCATGAAAGCAACATATTGCTGAATCATATTTTTAATCTGCTATCCATTTCCATTTTATAAGTAAATTTGTGCCATTCACATCCTAAGCTACCATTATTTGTAGTATATTTCCCCCTTCCTAATTTTTCTCACTGTCCTTTTCACCTTATTTACCCTTTCCCTCCTCACTCTGCTTTACTTCTGCCTGCTACTATGCCCTCCTATTCCTTAATCTAACCACCTCTGTAAGAGTTCCTCTCTTATCTTCTCCCCCCAATTGATCCCTTTGCTTTCTTCTTTTTGAATTACATACACACACACATACACACGTATGTTTATATGTTCTTCCCTCTTTAACATATTCCTGATGAGAGTGAGGTTCCAGAAGTTCTGTCTTCCCCTCCCCCACTAGCGTCTTCTGTATTAGCTTTTTTAGCTTTTTTCTTTTATGTCTCATTTGTATAATTACTCCTTTTTATTTCACCCTATAGTTTTATTTTTTTAGGATCACCCCATTATATTCAGCCCCTACCTTTCTTTCGAACTATCCAAATAATGACAATATTTTTATTTATTTTATATTTTCACATACAGAGTGTAAAATTTGATTTTATTGAGTCCTTATAATTAGTCTTTAATGATTTCCTTATATTTCTCCTAGATGTTATATGTTGAATTTTCCCTTAAGTTCTGGGGTTTAGGGTACAAATACCTGAAAGTCTTTCAATTTGCTAAATGTCTTTTTTTTTTTTTTCCATTTAGGATTATACTTAATTTTGCTGGGTAAATTACCCTTGGTCAGAATCCCAGCTCTTGTGCTCTTTGAAATATAGTATTCTAAGACTATGGTCCTTAAACATAGTAGTTGCTAAGTCATGGGTAATCCTTATAGTAACCTCCATGATATTTAAATTAGTTTTTTTCTTGTTGCCTTCAGTATTTTGAAACTTGACTATGATATTCCTGCTAATTTTCCTCCTGGGATGTCTTTCAGGTGGTAATCAGTGGATTTTTTTCTATTTCTACTTTGCCTTCGTGTTCTAGAATTTCAGGGCAATTTTCCTTGATAATTTCTTGTGGTTTTTTTTTTTTTGTTTTGTTTTGTTTTAAGTCATAATTTTCAGGTAATCTCACTATTCTTATATTTATTTTTTCTTGATCTATTTTCCAGATTGTTTTTCTGATGAGATGTTTCACTTTTTTTTTCTATTCCTATGACTTTATTTTATGATTTCTTGATCTTAGAATATCATTAGCTTCCCCTTGCCCAATTCTTGTTTTCAAGTAACATTTTCTTCCTTAAGTTTGTAATTCTCTATTTCTAGTGGGTTAGTGTTCTTTTTGTTTTATAATAGTATTTTATTTTTCCAAATACATGTATTGTTTTCAGTTTTAGATTTTGTGAAACTTTGTGTTCCAAATTTTTCTCCCTCTGTCCTTTACTTTCCCCTTCCCCAAGACAGCAAGCATTCTGATATAGGTAAAGACAACTCTGAGATACCACTTCACACCTTTCCAATTGGTTTAAGATGACAAGAAAAGTTAATGATAAATATTGGAAGGAATGTGAGAAAGCTGGGATACTAATCCATTTATTGGTGGAGTTGTGGAATGATCCAAAACCTTTCTAGAGAACAATTTGGAACTATGCCCAGAGGGCTATCAAAATATGCATCCCCTTTGATCCAGCAGTGATACAGGTTAAATATGTGCAATTCTTTTAAACATATTTCCATATTTATCATATTGTACAAGAAAAATAAAATCCAAAGGGGAAAAAATACACAAGAAAGGAAAAACACAAGCAAACAAACAACAACAAAAGGTGAAAATACTATGCTTCAATCCATAATCACTCTCCATAGTTCTCTCTCTGGATGCAAATGCCATTTTCTATCCCAAGTCTATTGAAATTTTCCCGAATCATCCCATTCTTGAAAAGAGGGATGTCCATCATAATCGATCATCACATAATCTTGTGGTTGCTGTGTATAATGTTCTCTTGGTTCCACTCACTTCATTTAGTCATAACTTGAAGTTATTACTTCAAGTAAGTCTCTCCAGGCCTTTCTGAAACCACCCTGCTGATTGTTTCTTATAGAACAATAATATTCCATTACATTCATATTCCATAACTTATTCAAGCCATTCTCCAACTGATGAGCATCCACTCGGTTTCCAGTTCCTTGCTATTACAAAAAGGGCTGCTACAAACATTTTTGCACATGTGTGCCCTTTTCCCTTTTTTATGATCTCTTTGGGATACAAACCCAGTAGAGATACTACAGAGATATGGACTGAGATGGAGTTATTCTTTCCTCCATACTTCCCTTGCTCTTGCATTAATATTCATGGTCCTGGAGTGAAAGGGTTCTCCCACCTACCGTAAATGATAGATACTTGCTGCTTCTGCTACCTTTTGGTACCACCTGTAATTGCCTGGCTCTCAGGCTTTATTGTTCCTTACTCATTTATCTCATAGATAGTGAACCTTACTCATTGATCTGACTACCATACTTCTGTCCACGTGCATTCACATCATACCTTAATTAGAATTTACCTTTTCATTATTATATTGCAGTTCAGTCTGATTATGCCACTGGTCACTGACAAATTCAAAACTGACTATCCATCTCCACATTCCCAACCTGATTGAGGACCTAGTCTACCTTTGAAATTTTTGAAATTACAAACCTTAGTTTTTTTTGGTTTGTTTGTTTGTTTGTTTTTTGATGATTTGAGTGATTTTTTTGTTTTGTTTTTATTTACTTTTTGACTATAGCAATTTGTGCTACAACACTAAAATAGTTTTAGTGAATGTAGGGCTAATTATTTGTAAGTTCATCAAAATGAAAGTTTTAGAATTTAAGTAAAATGACTCAGTGAACCCAGGGAGCATCTTAAGATAAAAGAGCATTGAGACTCATGTTGAATTTAAATTTCATAAAGTGTTAGAAACTATGTTGTTTCTTTCCTATCATTTAACAATTTGTATATTATTTTACAGTATTTGAAAGCTGTGATCACTCCAGAATATCTTTTGATATTAGACTATCGTAATTTAAATTGGGAACAGTGGCTCTTTCGGGAACTCCCTTTACAGCTGGCTGGAGAGGGCCAGCTTGTCACTTACTCCTTGCCCTTTGAGTTTAGGGCTATAGAAGCTCTTCTGCAATATTGGGTAAGCCTGATTTTCTTTTATCTACTTGCAATGAAATACTATTGAAGATAAATATAAATTAGTGACAGTTATGCTGAAATTTTAGATTATTGTATTGATGTGTATCTTTAAAAAAGAGAGAGAGAGAGACACCAAATAAACTTCAGTGTTTCTGTTCTCTCTGTCTTTCTGAATAGGAACTGAATGTTTAAGGGAATGAGAGAGTCAATAAATATATGTTTAGTGGCAGTTTTCAGCAGTAACTATTTGGGAATGAGTAGGAAAGGTACCTTCTGTCCACTGTTTTCACTGCTGAGTGAAATTAGAAATATTTTAACCATGGGTTATTTCAATGACCATAACTGATTCCTGATTCATAGGTTTTGTTTTAATTAATGGATTTCCCTTCTTTTTAAGTGGGTATCTTTAAGAAGAGAGTCTTATCTGGAATGTTAGTAACCTCTCAGCTAAATCTAGGCCATTGTGAAGAACTCTGTAGAATGAATATTTCAGCCTGGGTGATCTTGGTTTAGAATGGCTTTGTATAGTTTGCCAGTCCTGGAAGTATTCTAGTCATTACCATATATTGAAGTGTTATGAACATTTCTGGATATTGTAGATTTTTGTAGTTAAAAGAGGATTCACTGACTCAGAATATTCTAAAAGAATTGTTTTAATTCTTATGAAAGGTCATGTTGTTATCTAGATCAACACCCTTCAGGGGAAACTTAGCCTTTTGCAGCCTCTCATCCTTGAGACTCTGGAAGCTTTAGTGGATCCCAAACATTCATCAGTGGACAGAAGCAAACTACACATTTTACTACAAAATGGCAAGAGGTAAATTTTCAATAATATTCATTTTAAAATAGATTTTCTTTTCATAATTCCAAGTGAAAATTAAGTATGGTTACTGAAATATTTGTTGAAGATACTTTCTTATTTTGATGGTTCTTATCTCTTGTCTCTGTGTATTCTTCCTTCATTTGTGTGTCCTGCAACTCCCCCATGCCTTTTTGCTATGTGTGACTTGTTTATATGGTTATGTTAATGCTTTCTAGATGGATACACTCCTTTTTCCTAAAAGCCTAAATGTCCTGTACATCATCCAGTGTCTGATTGTTATTTCTTAGGTTTACTGCTCCTCCAGCCTCATTCTCTTTTTTGTTGTACATGCTTTTGCTGTTCTTTATACCTTATGTGCACATCACTGTTGGTTAAATGCTGTAGCCTGATTCTTCTGAAATGGTGACATTCCACATAACATCCTAGAAAGAATATTAGTGTTAAAATGTTATAGCTTTTGTAGGAATAAGCAAAAGCCTCTTTTCATTAATAGATAAGTAAAGTAAGAATATATCCTTTATCTGATAATTCTAGCAATTAGCTACAATATTCCTTGAAGTTTTCATTTTGGGGTCTCTTTTAGGGGGTGATCAGTAGATTTTTTGATAGCTATTTTACCTTTGGTTATAGAATATTAGGGCAGTTTTCCTTGATGATTTCTTGAAAGATGTTTTCCAGACTTTTTTCATTGTGGTTTTTAGATAGTCCACTAATTCTTAGTTTATCTCTCCTGGGTCTATTTTCCAGGTCAGTTATTTTTCCAATGAGGAATTTTACATTTTCTTCTTCTTCTTTTTTTTTTGTTTTGTTTTGTTTTGTTTGACCAATCCTTGATGTCTCTTTGAGTCACTCACTTTCATTTGTCTAGTTCTAATTTTTAGTGAATTATTTTCTTCAGTTAGCTTTTTTACCTCCTTTTGCATTTGACCAATTGTGCTTTTAAAGGAAATGTTTTGTACATTGGAATTTTTTTTTTTTCTATTTTACTTTTTTTTTTTTTTTTTGCTGAGGCAGTTGGGGTTAAGTGACTTGCCCAGGGTCACACAGCTAGGACCTGTTAAGTGTCTGAGATCAGATTTGAACTCAGGTCCTCCTGACTTCAGGATTGGTGCTCTATCCACTGTACCACCTAGCTGCCCCGACACAATTGTATTTTTCAAGAAATAGTTTTCTTTTTCCAAATCTAATTTTTTTTTTTTTTTTTGCTGAGGCAGTTGAGGTTAAGTGACTTGCCCAGGGTCACACAGCTAGGGAATGTTAAGTGTCTGAGACCAAATTTGAACTCAGGTCCTCCTGACTTCAGGGCTGGTGCTCTATCCACTGCGCCACCTAGCTGCCCCTCAAATCTATTTTTTTTTAAGAAGTGGTTTTCTTCAGTGTATTTTCCCCCCATTTCACCAAATGTATTTTTTAAGGAGTTGTTTCTTCAGTCGATTTGTGTTTCCTTTTCCAAACTCTCCTGCAAAGTTCTCATTCCCTTTCTCCATTAGATCTTTTTTCATATGAACTGTTTCTAAACAAATCTCTTTCTGTTTTTACTTTTGAAACAGATTAATCTAATCTCTAGTTAGTTATTTACATCTCTCTTAAATTTCATTTAAAGAGATTCAGCCTGTTATTTTTGTATCTAAGATGTTTGCTACACATTTCTCTCAGTGACATGGCATCTACAAATCTGCTAAGCATATCATCCCAACCTTCTTCCTAGTCAGGATTAAAATGCTAATTAGCATAAGGCCAGAGACAAGCCTTTGGAACATTCTGCCAGAAATTTCCTTCCATGTTAACATTTATGTTGTGGCGTCAGCACATCCTTTGTGGTTCAGAAAATATTAAAGAATAAGAAGGAAGTTTGTCAACAGAAAGAGAAATACCACTGTTGCTTTCCTCTGTTTCTCATCTTTTCTTTTACAACATTCTTTTACTCACTTTTTGTTCTACTCATACCAGGATATCAGAGACATCTGACCTCTAATTCATTCATGAAATATTTAGATATTCAACCTTTGAATTTCACTCTCCAATTCTAGAATGCTGAAATTTTAATGTTCATAAGAAGTACTCCATAGGATGTCATTCTTATTAGAATAAAGTGACAAATAGGGGTAATGTGAAATTAGGAAAGGTTTTTTAAATCATTACTATATAATACTGGTCAATTGTATGAGAGCAAATGTATTGTCCCATAATGAAACACTTTTAAATGAATTATGCTTCTAATATTTTTTCTTACTCTTATAGCCTATCAGAATTAGAAACGGATATTAAAGTTTTCAAAGAGTCAATTTTGGAAATACTAGATGAAGAAGAATTGTTGGAAGAACTCTGTTTAACCAAATGGAGTGATCCTGAGGTCTTGTAAGTCTCCTGCAGCCCAGACCCATTTTCTTACAGATTATATCCTAGGATCTATATTTTGCCTTTTTTTTTTTTTTAAACAGAGTACAACTAATGTATTTGCTTTTCTTAACAAGTAAATTATATTCAGGTAAATATTTAATTTCCTGTGTGTACAAACAATCAATCCACAAATATTTATTAAGACCCTACTATGTGCTAAACACTAAGGATACAAAGAATGAATTCCTATTTTGGATTTAACATGTGCTTTTACCATGTTTAACACATATTGGAATACATGCCACCTGGAGGAGGGAGTGGGGAGAAGGGGGGAAATTGGAATACAAGATTTTTCAAGGGTCATTGTTGAAAAAAAAATATCCTTGTATATGTTTTGAAAATAAAAAACTTCAAAAAAAAAAATGACTGGTGAACAGCTAGAAAAGAGGATAGTGATTTTGTTCAAGCATTTCAAGTCCCCTAAGGGTAGTGATACATTCTTTCAGTAGTTTTTAAGTGGTTCCCCTGCTTCAAATCTTTTCTCACTTCACTCTATCTTCCAGTTTCCAGAGTTATTTTCCTAAAGCAAAAGTCTGACCATGTCCACTTCTATACTTGGTAAACTCTAGTGCTACTCTTTTACTTTTAAAGTTAAATATAAAATCCTCTTTTGGCATTTAAAAGTATTTAAAGCCCTTCACAACTTTTTCTACCTTTGTCTATTTACATTTTACTTTCCTCCACACAGTCTGACTACACAAGTCTACTGCTTGTTCTTCACACCTGATGTAGTCTTACAACTCTGTGCCTTTGCTGTTGTCTTTTCTCTACCTTCAACCCCCAATCCCTTCCCCAACCCTAGAATGCTCTGCCATCTTGTCTCGACTTTAGAATCTCTGGCTTTATTCAAAACACAGCTTGAATCCCAATTTCTTCAGGAAGCTTTTCCCACTTGCTACCCCATGTTCTCCTAGTACCTTCTCTTTGAGATTAACTCTGCTGTACTTTACATATATATTTATATAAAATGTACATATTTATGTGTTTGCTCCAGTTGGTGAAAGACTGATATGTTAGAGAATGTCCAGAGTAGAACAATCAAGGTGGTGAAAAGTCTCAAATCCATGTCATATGTGAATCTGCTGATGGAGATATGTATTTTAGACATGAAACATAATAGCCATTTTCAAGTAATTAAAGTGCTGACATGTGAGTGGGGGATTACATGCCCTATTTGTCCATAGAGGGCAGAACCAGGAAAAAGCATTAGATTTTGTAAAGAGGCAAATTTAGGCTTAAAATCAGAAAAAAAAAAATTATAACAACTAGATTGTTCAAAAGTAGAATGGGACTATCTAAAGAAGTGGTAAGTTCTCCCTCCTTGAGGGTCTTTAATGATCCATATCTTGGGTATATTATAATGGGTTTTTTTGTGTATGGTTTGAACTAGATGGCCACAGCTCTCAAATTTTGTTATATGTAACAGGAAACAGTGGGAGATTAGACTGGGAAGATTGCTTGGAATCAGATCAAAAAAGACCTTAGGTGTCCTTGTAAGGAATTTGGACTTTGTCTAATGACTAGTAAGGAACTATTTGTGAATTTTCAGTGGAGTGACTTGATAAGAGTTATGCTTTGGGAAAGATAATTTAACAGAGAGAAATTGGAAACAGGTAGGCCAGTTAGGCTGCTTCGATATTTCTGTTAAGAGGTACAAAAGCCTGAATAAGGGTAGTGACCATGGGAATGGAAGATTGAGGCAGATGTAAGACAAATCTGGAGAAAAAAATAGGTAGTTTTGTCAGCTGATTTGATGTTGTGGACAGAGGAGAATGAGTCAGAGATAACATTAAGATCTTGGACCATATTTCTGTTAAGGAAATTTTCAAATCAAGTATTATGTAATGTGCATATGTGTGTATATACACTGATTCCCTTATCTTCCTATCTAGGTAGGAAAGGCACATATAAAAACATCTTTATTTTATCAGTGTAGCATGTCAACCACTCACAGAAAACCATCATAGAAGAAAAAAAAAATTCCTTGCCTCTCTTTAGCGGCTGGCCTTAGGTGCTTTCAGTATTAAATTTGATACCAAGTGGATTTTGTGCTAGTGTGATATGTATACATATGTAAACGTGATATGTCCCCATATCTCTAGGTCAGTAACTTTTTTTTATTTTCAGTGAGAAGAGCAGTAGTGGAATTGATCATGCAGAAGAGATGGAACTGCTTTTGGAAAACTATTACAGATTAGCTGATGATCTCTCTAATAAAGCTCGGGAGCTCAGAGTATTAATTGATGACTCAGAGAGTGTTATTTTCATCAATCTAGACAGGTACACTCAACTTATCTGAAAGTCCATGAAAAATTATTTATTGAACAGCTTCTTTTGTCCTTGCCTATTGTTTTAGAACATAGATATCATAATTGAACTATTATTAGTAGACATCATATGAAAATATAGTCTCTTTGATAGTCGTGTGAATTTTAATACATTGCTATTTCTACATAGAATATTTGATTTTCATGTAAAGTGTAGCTAGCAGATAAGTTCGTCTGATCTGAATAGGTGTTCTCCACCCTAGCCATCGTAATGTGATGATGAGGTTGAATCTACAGTTGACCATGGGAACCTTCTCTCTTTCACTTTTTGGATTAATGGGAGTTGCCTTTGGAATGAACTTGGAGTCCTCCCTTGAAGAGGTGAGAGCTTATTATTTTGAAGAATCCTGAGCTCCTTTTGAAATGAGTGTTGACTTGTAGATCAACTTTGTTATTTCTAATTTTCATATTTATAGTTATTTATTATTTGGCCCCAATTTTCTAACCTGTCGATATCATTTTCAATCCTGAATCTATCAGGCAGCACATTAGCTATAGCTTTATGTCATTCAGAAATCAGATGGTTACTTTGCCAGTGATAAAAATAGTAAACAACACAATACCATATACAGATCCCTTGTTCATACAAATTTCTAAAATTTCCCCATTGGGTCTAGTCAAACTACAGTAGCATCAGATTTTTTCTAAATGCACATATTTAGATTCTGTCTTTCATGGCAATGCAACAGAAAGAGAGAAAAAACGCTGGTGTTTAAAGGAAACGCTCAGGGAAGAGTGAATCAGCTTCAGCTTAGCTCCAGAAGGAAAGAGCAATGGGTTAAAGTTTCATAAAGGTAAATTCAGCCTTAAAGAAAAACTTTGTAACCAACCATGTGGGCTGTGCCAAAGAGCTCCTTTAGGAAGTAGTGAGAACTTCTTCCCAGGAAGTATTCGAGCAAAAGCTGGATAGTCACTCATCTGGCAGGTGGTAGAAGGAATTCTTACTCAGGTGCATCACTCTATTGTTTTGATCTCGGGAGTTACTTCCCATAGTACTCATACAGGACACACAACTACAGGTGTAACCAATTCCTTGAGTGAGGATGATTAAGTAAATACAAAATGCTTCCTGACTCATCAAAGAAATTAAATATTTGTTTTCATATTTTTACTATACTATAGAATCCTGTATTCCTAATTTTATTAGTGATTCCTAGACCTAAGCAGGAAGTATGCATGAGAAATATTTAAGGAGAGGCTACAGTGCCTTTCTGACAGGGATTCTCTCTAAAAGATTTCTATACCAGGTAGGATTTTGAACTCTAGAGGACTTCTGTTTCCTTCTCTCTCAGAAAGTGTATCTTTCTTGGTTTCTAGGTATCATCAAAGGAGTTTTATTTGTCCCATGCCATTGTAATGTTAATGAAACTAGGAAAAACTGCTCAATTTAGTTGTTGCTGTTATAGAATGATGATCCATTTGTCCTCTCCAGTTTTCTGTAAGTCAACTTATTTTTCCTATTTTAGGACCACAGAGTGTTTTGGCTGATTACAGGAATTATGTTTATGGGGAGTGGCCTCATCTGGAGGCGCCTGCTTTCCTTTCTTGGTCGACAGCTAGAAGCTCCTTTACCTCCTGTGGTATGTTTACTTTAAGAGTCTAATGTGCTGTATTGTTTTCACTGAACCTTGCTCAGACTCAGTTTCTTCATTTGTAAATTGGAGTAAATCTCTGCAGTGCTGCTACCAAGATGATTGTGAGGATTGCATGAGATAATGTATGTAAAATATTTTGCAAACCTTAAAATGCTATGGGAAGTTTTCTCATTACTGGATCCTCATTAAATATCTTAGCACCCAGTAGAGTCTTTCTCATGTAGGTAGGTACTCAGTGTCTACTTAGTGAACTACAGTTGAATGGATTCATATTATTTGCCAATTTTTTTTCCTTCTGCTGTTTTGCCAAATTTGGACACATTGTGTTCTCTGTAGGATCCTGGAAGATTTTGTTTTAATTACCTTGAGGAGTTTTATTGTTCTGTTTGCTATAAAAATAAGTCCTCTAGATATTTGGCAGTGTTACATTGGAATTTGTAGAAATATTTTCATTTGCCATTGTAGAGATAATAATTTGACAAATATGAAAGTATTTATATTTAAATAGCATAGAACCTTTGACTTTTTTATCAATGCAGAATTATGAAAATTTTTTCAAATAATATATAAATTATGAGATGACTTGGAGAGGAAAAAATATATCGTTTCATTATTCGGTGGAAATATTTGTCTTGAAATTGCATAATGCATCTTGGATCACATATTTTATTTTGCAGTCTGTAAATTTAAGAAAAAATATAACTGACATCAGAATACATCTGTTAAACTCTTGATAGATACACAACTGAAATCAGTAAACATCCGTTAAACTTTTGCTAAATACAAAATACAATACATTTTGGCACATGAATGCAGCTGATATATGACTTTTGTCATAAGCAAAATCTAGATGTAGAAAGAAAAATTGTGTTATACAAATGTACGCATTTTTTCTTAATTTTGTACCAGCACTGTGTCTAAGGAAATTGATTTACTATTTGTGGTATTTGTCCATAGTAAATATGAGTCTTTAGACTTAATGTGATCTCCTTTCCCTTTTAAAATAAAATTGGTTTCTTCCTTTGTTTAGATGCCCTCCTTACCTAAAAAACCTCTCCAAGCAAGTGGAAGAATTGAGATCAAGAACAGTCTTAGGCCAGATGGCCTTGGGTCAAACAGAAGTATCCTAACAAACCGGTAGCAAGCTGTGACTGAAATCTTGTTCTTGGTTCAGATATTATTCTAATTTATTTTCTTTTAATAAAATTGAAGACTTGAAAAAATTACTAATGGTTAAAACATAACCATTGCATGTCAGTAGGCTATGGCAATCTTTTAAAACTGAGATTTTAGTTCATAAAGTCAGAATTCAGAGTGAAGGAGCAAAATTAAATAATCAGTCATTTTTGCTTGTCTTCTTGCTTTAAGAGGACAAAACCTTGTTTTAACTACATGTTCAAAGAACTGTTGTCAGTAGAGGGCTTTTCATTGATATATGGAATGTAAGAGTGTCATGGCATTATGAAGCAAGAAGGGCTGATATGGGCACAGAAATAGACTGTTCATTAAATTATTATATTTAACTTATATATAGTACATGCTAACATGTTCACATACCAAAGTAGTGTACGTCCACACTTGCAAATTAGCAAATGAACATTATTGTGAAATTGAGTAATAGTAATTTTAATTTTAATTTTATTTTATTTTATTTTATTTTTTTTGCTTAGGCAATTGGGATTAAGTGATTTGCCCAGGGTCACACAGCTAGGGAATGTTAAGTGTCTGAGATCCGATTTGAACTCGGGTCCTCCTGACTTCAAGGCTGGTGCTCTATCCACTGTGCCACCTAGCTGCCCGAGTAATAGTAATTTTATTATAATCAGGGATAATAGTTGAAGTTTCTCTGGGAGCAACAACAATATCCCAGCTCTCAAGAGACTTAAGATTAGACTGATAGAAGAGTTTTGAATACATACCAGAACTACAAAGTATTTCAAAGGTTTCAAAGATATTTCATACTCCATTATTATTATTCTTAGAATATTTAAATTCACACACATTCTTCATGTAGTAAAACCTTTGATTAACTGGAATAGGTGTTAATCTTATTAACTCAGTTAATCAAAGAAGCTTTTTTTGTTTCAGCCTTTTTAAAGAAACTTTATAAAATATAGTGGTCTATTTTTCTGCTTAACATCATTGAATTTTTTTAAATTTAGGGTTTTTTTTGTAATCTATCTCTCTCACACACACACACACACACGTTGTCTTCTCTAAAGAACATAAAGTCATTGCAGGTAGGAATTACCTTCTTTTTTGCATTTGTATCCCCAGGCCTAACAGTGCCTGGCATGTAGTTGGTGCTTAATGCAGGCTAACCCAACAGTCTTAGTGCAGTTGTAAGCCTCAATAACTACTAAGGCTTACAACTGCGCTAAAACTTTCTGGGACAACCTGTGAATTCTTGTTGATGGTTCTGAAAAAAATTGTTGTCTGCATAATACTCTATCACAGGTAATTGAAGAGTAGGGAATGTGCTGAGCCTATCACATTTAAGTACATACTATGTATGTATAGGACACTGGAGATACAAAGATGAAAAGTGACAGCCCTCAAGAAACAGTCTAAAAATGTGTCCTTTTAACTGATCTGAGCATGTGATTTGCCTCTTATAGAAGAGGTGGGGTGAGGCAATATAGACAGGGATAACCATTTTGGTTAGTCCAAGATTCCTAATACTTAGGTTTCACTTGATCAAGTGTTTTTTTTCTAATAGGTGTCAAACTCAAGGCAAAACTCCTAAGTGCATCAAATGTAAAATTGGGAAGTGTTTAATAAAAAGACAATTCAGCATCAATGTTAATTTGTGGGTCTTTAAGTCAGTATGCCAGCCCAGAGATCTGTTTTTGTTTGAGCTAGACATCACTGTTCTAGCATGTTCTAATGTGCCTTTAAAGAATTCAAAAAATATGGTTTTATGTAGTTTCTGGAAGTGAGGTCTTAGATAGTAAAAAGCACCTTATAGTTAATTCTGGCCCTACTCTTAACTGTTCGTGTGGACAGAGCCACACTGTGTGATCTCTTAAACTTCAGCTTCCTCAAATGAAAAGTGGGTATAACTGCCTTTTCTGATTCATGAGGATTAAATTAAATATGTAAAAGTACTCTGAAATGCCCCATGCAAATTTAAAGTGATATGATCATGAAGACATAATTCCCTATTGTATGGTAGTCTGAAAGAACTGTTAAGTGCTAACAAGTTATTCCTCATTTAGTGTCCTACTTGCTATCAGTTATGTAGTGACATTTCCTACTATGCCCATGCCATGTAGTTATGGCTTATTAATAGAAGGAAACCCCTTTATCAGTTGTAGTAGTTTTGCACTTTTTAAAATTTTAAAGAAATTTAGAGCCTCTTTAGTGCTTCTATCTGAGAAAACTGGTACACAGAAATAAAACTAATTTGCCCAGGATCACACTACATCAGAAACAAGACTAGAATTGAGACCTCTCAGTACTTTTTCCAATCAAATCATGTGGTCACTTTATTACAACTACTATTGCTAATTGTATTTCCTCCCATTTATTCTTTCTCCTTTCAACTTCTCCCTCAGAAATGTTTTGCTCCTGACCACTCCCTCCCCTAATATGCCCTCTCTTTTATCAGTGGTCATTTTCTTTAAAGTTTTTCTGTATATGGCAGATCTTGTAATACAAGATATTTCACCGTTTGGGGAGGAGGTATGAGATTTTGTGAATTAGGGAACTTAGTGAGGAAACTTCGTCTACTAATGCAGATTATACCAGGAAAAGATAATATATGTGCTGTAGGGAAATGCCATTCCAGATTACTAACATCTATTATCGAATAAGCTGCCATAATTCAGCTTTATTCAACAGACAATTTATAAAGTAGGCTGGAAGTCCCAGTACTTCAAATTTAGCAACAAATGGACAGTGCCTAAAAATCCAGAGCAGTTTCTGTAATGTAGCTTTTGTCATAAAAATATGAAGCTGGATATTATTAAGAGATCCTGATTCCTTGTTACTAGATCATCTGGGAACAGGTTGAGCTGCATTTTTGTGGGTAATTTGGTTATTGATTGGAAGGAAAGTGTCCTTAGAGAAATATAAAGTAGATTTTACAGAAAACAGTTGAGTCTCTGAGTTGATATTCCCATTCTTAAATAAACTATTCTTATCTGTTGCACCACCCAGCCCCAAGACATGAATTTCCCTGGACTCCCTTAAGAACTCTTTCCTTGGAAGTAAACTCCCTTTTATTACAAGACCTGCAACTCATGAGTTTAGAAAGTGACCTGGGTGATGGGAAAGGAGTGACTTGTCCAAGGTCACACAGGATGTTATAAATTAGAGGTAAGATTTGAATCCAAGGCTTCCTGACTTCAGTACCAACTTTCTACTAAGCTGTGCTGTTGTTATCCTTGTGAAATAAGCAACAAGTGTACTCCTATTATAAACTGAAGGAATTGGAACCAAGTTGGATTTGTCCATCATATAACTCAGACTCCTGTAATAATAGGTAGCAATATACCCTTGCTAGTTTTTTGGTTTTTTCCCTCTCTACGTTGGATTCTGCCTGAGACCCTGGATGTTTTCTAAAAGCCTTTTGCCGATTCATATTCTCCAAGTAACTACCTCATAAAATTAAAGGGGCAGATTAATTTTTTTTTTAAATCTTTGGAGGTTGTCAGGACATGTTTATTCCAAAGTTCTCCAGTAGAAACTTGAAAAGTATTAGGTATTCCTTAATTCAAGTTTTCCTAGTGATAAGAGTTTTATACCAAAAAGCAGTACTTTAAAAATGAACTTCTAAAGCACATCAACTTAATCTTTCAATCCGAGATGGTAGAAAGTGAAATAGTAAATGTGAGAAGGCAAGTATCACAATGAACCCTGGCAAGAATAAGCAGCATGGCAAGGTAGACGGAGCACGGTAGACCTGAAACCTAGTTCTTGCTCTACCATTAATTTGCTGTGTGCCTTTGGATAAAGCGCTTGATTTTCTGGCTCCCATTTTTAATAAAGTGGAGCCATTGAGCTAATTTGAAAGGTCCCTTTCAGTTCTGACAGTATATGGTTTAATATATACTAATAGAAATAACTGTTTTCTTAATTAGCTTGGTTGTCAGAGCTGGCCTCCCAAGAAAAGTATAGTGCTGGCAATGGCTTTCTGAAAAAACCAGTAGTGTTTTGATTTGTGTTTCGTGAATATAACAAGGATTATGTGATTTATATATATTACTTTGATAGAAGAGCTAATTCTCACATATTAAACTACATTTGGGATTTATTCTTAGTACTTGATAGAGGGACAGGTGATAATATAAGATTAGTGCAAGGGATGGAGTTCAAATCTAGAGCCCTGGGTTCCATCCCTACAGAATCACTGGATATTCTTTTTAAGTTACTTAATTTCATTTGCATGACTAAAATGGGGATAGATAAGGTTTTATATTAGTCTTGAAAGAACGAATACAAATAATGTCATTTATATACTTATAATTTCTTGAAATAAAGATAATTTTCTATGAAACCTGTAAAAATTTAATTTTGTAAGAATTCTACTAAAGAAAATAACCACAGGGATAATTTGATTTTGGGAATCTATCAGCATGAAATTATGAAATAATATTAAATATGTATGTAAAATTAAATATGTAAAACTTGTTTCTCATTTTACCTGTTGATAATAGCTTATATTTATTTTGTAATTTTTATGATTATTTCACATAAATATCATTTGATCTGTGAACACAATATTATCTAAATATACTAATAAAATTATTTTAATCAAAAATAGGAATATTTAAATAAATATGGGCCATATTCAAAGAAAAAACTTTTCGGTGAAGCATAGGATAAAGTTTTGGAGAAATAATAATAAAAGAAGCCTGTCTTGATGGACAGGCCTGCTTACTCTCTCCTTTGAGTAACACAAGTTGCTTCACTTTATCTAGCTTGATGCCCAGTCTCCAGGAGTTAACCATTTAATAAAGAATATTTAAATCATTAGCTATAGAAATCACTACTGTTGAGCAGATGACTGTCATCTGATTACCAAATTTCCTTTGAATTAATAAAAATTCTATACAAATCACTATAATACAAGACAACACACAGAATAGTAGTCTTATAGTAGTTTCTCTATTCAGCAATATTTTATTTGTGATGCAGTTTAAGGAATTTTTAAAAATTCTCTTCAAATGCCAGGTATTACAGTTATATATGTAGACTTCTGTGAATTAGTTTTTGTTCCTATTGTTTTTATACCGAGGACATAACATGGAGTTTCTTGTTGGCAACTACTCTTTCAGGAAAGAGTTTACCCCCCTTTTTCTCCAGGACCCCCAACTTATGTCAGAAGCACTTTAAATTCTGCATAGATGTAGCTACAGTTATCAGATTCCTTTTTACCTTTTACTTGTCTCTTCACTTTTACTACCCTTATCCTTAAATTGTATTCTACTTGAGACTTCTTACCCTACATTTTGGTATTAGAGAATCTAGGAAATATTCCTATTATGACTTGTGCCTGAAGTGTTTACAACACCCAAAATACCTCTGTGATAATCTCATCAGGGTCACAGTTCCTCCACAGATAGTATGGAGAACAACTGATACTATCATCATGGACATCACCTCTTCCAAGTTATTTTCTTTGCCCCCCCCCATTCCCTGGGGCTGATCATTAGTAAAGTCTTTGTGTTGGACAATGTTTAGTTTTACTGTTATTGTCATACATGACTTTTAAAGTGAGTATTAAAATTTTTCAGTACTTGCAGTTAAATATAATCTGTGGTAGATGATAACACAATTTGCTGTAAGAGAGTCTGGAACATCCAACCTGGTCCTGATCCCATATTCAAGTTTGCTGTATCAAGTTTCCATATAGTCTGCCTGGCCTGCTCATGGTATTGACTACCCACCCAGTCTCCCCATTACTATTGAGGCAACTCTTGTCTAAGCCACAATCAAGTTTAAGATACTTCTAAGAGAAAAAAAAATGTAAGGATGATAGTTTGAGGTCTTAGTCTAATCTCATCCTTGGCTACCTCTGCAGTATTTGTAGAATACTCAGAAAGACCTCATTTTCTTCAGTTTTAATATTTGCTTTTCACTTGTATATATCCTTAGGGATAACTTAATTCTTATGAAAAGAATTCTTTTGAATTCATGAGGTGCCCTGGATGGGTGGGCATGAATAATCACTTTGTTGGAGTGAATATCCATATTAATGAGATCACAGACCTATTGAAACACCAAAATAATTCATACAAAAAGAATTTAGAAATGTCAGTAAATGGGGAAATCTGAGCTCAGTTTTTCTGACAGTTGAACCAGATTGATTTTTTTCTTGTTGATTATTCACTGAGCTACATACATGCTAGCTACATATTACTTAAGATTTCAAAACCACTGGCAGAAAAAGTGATTTTGGGTTTTTGAGGTTATCAGATCCTGTAATTCCCTTCTCTACCAACCACCCTCCCATTTTTTTTTTTAAATACCCTCTCCTTAATTATCAGTTGAGCTTTCATAAGAGAAGAGACAGATTTTCAAGGCTGGCCAAATAGGTAAGGACAAGAAGACCATCTCATGAACAGGAAACGTCTACAATGATAAGTAGGAGGAGAAAACAGGTTTGGCAACATGTCATCAGCTCCTAGATTTAGATGTGAAAGAGACTTTAGTAGCCACCTAGCCCAACTCCCTCCTTTTATAGATGAGGATATAAGCCTAGACAGAATAATTTTCCCATGGTCACATAAGGAAAATGGTAGATCTCAGATTTGAACCAGAATCCTCAACAAATTCAGATGAGAACGAAGACATATCAGATGCAAGGGGGAACAAGGAATCAGATTTGGAAAGGGGGATAGACGTGTGCAAGAGGAGTTTCTGATGCTTCATAGTATGGTCAAGTCATGTAATTGAAGGTTTCACAGTTCCCATTTTCCTGACACTTCCTGTCTTCTCTCTACCTTCCCAGGAGCTCCACCTAAATGATACTCAAGTGGCTCCACTTGAAATGCCCCTTTCTCCATATTTCAGAGGCTTTTCCATGAGAAAGGAAGAGGTAGGCAGGGAAACAGGTCTCTAGTTGACTTCCAGATTGTAGATGTGAAGCACCCCAGCCAGCCTGGCTCCCATGGAGCTCCTCCCAGCAGCAACAACAACTTGATTCTGTGAGAACACAATAAAGGACAGTCAGAATTGGGGGGGCTGGGATTTCAGCCACAATTCCAAAGGCTCTTAGGTGTATAATTCCCAAAAGAGTGAGATTCTACTGAGCAAATAGCTGATTGCTTTCCAGGTCTAGGATGAAGAAATAAGAGGGCAATAGCATTAATAATATGGATGCTTCTCAGTGATGAAACAGCTCTCTGGATGAGTGGTTCAGAATGTGAAAAACTCACAAAGGTGTTTTGTAGGTGCAGGAAGCAGATCAAGATGATCTAGCAGGAGGCTATCGTGCTCTCATCAGCAGGTTACAGGACAAGAGTATCTCTAGTGAACCTGCTCAGGGAAAGAAAGGCCCCTTATCTGCAAGATCCTTATTGATTTGGTGGATTGGTCAAGCCTTGGTCATGTTGACTAGATGAAATAGTCCCAGGAATGTGTCTCCCTTGGTGTGGGATAAGGTTGACATGACAGGGTGGCCTTAATTAGAACTCACATCATCCCCAAAAGCTCTACCATATCACCAGCATATAACCCAGGACCCTTGGAGCCCAGAACAGTGCTGGTTTCAAAAAGGGGTTGATTTAATAAAGTGGCCTGTGAGAGAAGATTATAAAATAATACTGCTGGAGTTGGGGGGGGGTTCTGTTTTAATAAAGGATATTCTTTGGAATGTCTTCAGAATTTGTAGTCCATTCTTTTGAATATCTTCAATGGTCATAAATTATTATCATTTGAGGATAGATTTGATTTTTTGAAATGTCATATGCAAGCCAAATGGGGTCACAGAAAGTCAACAACAATAAATTGTTTTCCCATCTCTAGTACAAGGCATTGTGTGACATTCACTAAGTTGCAGGAGAAGAATCTTATTTCTACTCAGATCAAACACCATTGGTTTTTCAGTGAAGAATGCTTTTCATCTAATTCCCTCAAGGCAGTGTAAAAAAATACAGTGTGATAATTGTGAAATCAGAGGATCTGGATTAAAATCCTGGCTCTGTTACCTGCAAGCTATGTGATCTTGGGCAAATAACCTCTCTAAGTCCCTTATCTTTAAAATAAGAGCATTAAATTTAATGGCCTCTGAGGTTAGAGAGTTTGGTCTTTAGACTCAAAGGCCAGTAAGCTTTTGACTGCATCATACTTTATTCTAAACTTATTAAGCTACTAATTCCTATGAGTGTGCCATTCACCTGCACACACTTTTAGTAGCTCCTTTACCAGAGTCATAGAATTTCAAACTTGAAAGGATCTCCCTGACAGTACATATAGTAAGGCCTCTATATTAAAAATTAATGTTATAGTAGTAGTGGTGGTGGTGATGGTAGCAATAACAGTAGTGCTGTTGTGGTGGTAGTTATTTTAGCTGTGATAGTGTGGTGGTAGTGGTGGTAGGAGTAGTAATAGTAGCAGCAGCTGGCATTTCTATCATGCTTTAAGGTTTGCAAAGCACTTTACAAATAATAGCTCATTTTATACTCACAACAGCCCTGGAAGAGAAGTGTTATTATCCCTATTTTACAGAAGAGGAAACTGAGGCAGGAAAATTAAGTGATTCATCCAGCTGTCTGAGGCCAAATTTGAATTCAGGTCTCCTAACTAATTTCAACACTCACGCCCATTCTGCCAACTAAATTGTTTATACAGTGGGGAAAGCACCAGTCTTAAAGCAGAGACATGTTCAGAAGTCTAAAACATGCCAGTTGTGTGATTCTTCTCAAATAATAAAAATAATTGAGAATTCACTTATAAATATCACTCATCCTATACAACAAATGTGTTCCTTGGGAACACCTATGACTGTCGGAGTTTTGTAAAATTAGACCAAGTTTTAAATACACAAGAGAAACTGGCTATTAAAGTTTCTATAAGGTAAGAATTTTTATAAATTATAGAATCCTTTTGCATAATTAACCATTTTAATTCAACCTTTAGGATCAATTTATGGTGCAGGAGAAAAAATACATTTCCTCCTACATCCTACCGATAGGAGGATGAATCATTTGGCTCCCTGGTCTCCTCATCTGTAAAATGAGACATTTGAACTAAATCACCCCTACAGTTCCTCCCAGCTCTGAATCCTCTGGTCAGATTTTCATGTACAAATCAAGTTTATAGACTAAAGAAGCACCTGAAATATAAACCGGCCAGTAGAGGGCGATCTAAACCTAACCTAACTTGAACCCAGCCAACCGTAGGATTTCAGTGGCCCTGGATGGCCTTGTCCATGCTCCTATTCAAAAAATAAGAATATCAAGTTAAAGCATTCTGAGGCAGGAAAATTTAGGTACAAGAATGACCTCCTTGGGCCTCTTCTGTTTAATGAAAGACCTGCTTGATCTATGATCCTATGTATTGCCAAAATAACCCCTATTAAGATATAAAGACATATGCTCGTAATAAATATTTGCCCACTTGAATAATTGATTATAGGCTTATATAGTGGAAAGTCAGAACATTGCAAGTACAGATTATTTAATGACTTTGTATCTGTATCCCCAGAACCTAGTATAGTGCCTGGAATATAGTAGGTACTTAATAAATACTTGTGGACAATTGATTGGTAGGCTGAAAACTTTTCCCAAATATTAAGAATTAGTATTGAAGAAAAAAGAAAGCAAATACATATGTGTGTATGTATTTGTTGTCCCCACCTTTGTCTTTGATTTCACTGTGACCACAGAGCTCCCGAATCTTGAATTTTCCTATAAAACATATTTTGCCTGTTAATGGTATTTTTTAAAACTTGCCATGTTACACTAAATTGATGTAGGAAAAAGTGAAAGTCTTCAAAGTCTTCATTTCTTTCTCAAAAATTATTCAAGAGATACTCACTTCTAGAGAAATCAGTACATGCTGGGCCTGAAAAAAAAAAAAAGAAGGGGATGGGGGGGGAGGGAGAGACTTAATATTACAGACATAATAATTCATAGATTCAAAAGAACAAATTTTGTGTGATGGCCAGACTACGAAGGACCAGAAAATGTTAAGTAAAGGAATAAGTTCTAAAGAATGTCAAAGAAGATTGATAGATTCAAAGTTCTAGGATTTGGGTTCAGATCCTGCGTCTGTTGTGACAGCCTCCATCTTATCTGTTAAATGAGGGAATTGGATCACAAGCTTTAAATTTATGATGCTAAAAGGAAATAAAGGACCTGTATGGATTTGATATTCAAAGTGATTTGTCTTTTGCCTTTGACCCTGGGATCTTGTCAAAGTTGTGACTGAAATGCTGGTACTTTATGGTACCCCCCCAGGCCAGTATGCTGTTGTACCACCATACATGTTTTGTGTGTTTGTTAAAGGCTTCTTGGGGAAATAAAGTGCCTGGGAAACACACAGCATGGGTGATAAAAGCCCTGTAGTCATCAATTTAGTTCTTATAAAGTGTTATAACATTAAGATCTGACTATGTTAAGAAGAACCCATTAGTTAGCTACTCTTTACCCAAATAGTAGGATTTTGTGGAAGGATGTTTGTATGACTTGCCTTTTCTTCAGGACAAGGAGAGATCCAGGATTTGCATTTACTTGTGACATCTCCAAGTGGAGCTTCTTTGCCATTGTAGATGTAAACTCGGCCATCCTCCCCACCAAGCATCCCAGCTGCTAAGTCTCCTTTCCTCAGAGGGGCTGATATGATGATCTCATCTGTAAGTATTAAACACAAGAGGGAAAGCCTCAATAAATTGATAAACATTTATTAAGTGCCTACTATGTATCAAGTATTAATGCTTAATAGTGGAGATATTCCTGAAGGAACTCACAATCTAATAGAGGAAACAACATGCAAACAAATATATATAAATCAAGCTACACATTGTACAAATAAGAAATAATTAACAGAGGGAAGGTAATAGAATTAAGAGAGGTTGGGCAAGACTTCCTGTAGAAGATGGGGTTTTAGTTGAGACTTTTAAAAAAGCCAGGTAGGTCAATAATAAGAGCAGAAGGAATGTTATAGACATGAGAGACAGCCAGAAAATATGTCTAGAGTAGAGAGATGGATTTTTTTAAATTCTTGGAACAGCCAAAAAGGCCAGTATCACTAGATAGAAGATACTTACTTATCAGAGAGTAAAGTGTAAGGAAACTGGAGAGATAGGAGAAGGTTAGTGTGAAGGGCTTTGAATGCCAAATAGAGCATTTTATATTTGATGCTGGAAGAAATAGGGACCACTGAATTTTACTGAGGGAAGAAAGGGGGAGAGGGCAATTACTTTCTGGCTAAATAGAGGATAGATTGGAGGAGGGAGATACTTGAGACAAGCAGCAGGCAATTGCAATACAGGCATGAAGTGATGAGAGCCTGCGCTAAATTGGTTGCAGTATCAAAGGAGAGAACAGGGCAAATTGAAGAATGCCACAAAGGTGAAATTGTCCCTGGGAACAGATTAGATATGAGGGTGAGAGATAGTGAGGAATCCAGGATGATTCCTAGTTTGAGTCTGAGGATCCAGGAGGACGGCGTTGTTCTCTACAATAATAGGAAAAGTGAGAGGGAAGGGAAGGATCTGGAAAAAAGATAATCGTTCTGTTTTGGATCCTCATAATTTCCTTTCCCCAACACACTCCCTACTCTTCCTTGAAATCATCTACACCAATCTTAGCTTGACTAAAATAGATGTTCTTTTCCCATTTCATTATTCATCATCATTTAATAAAGTGGAGGTTCTGGACATAACCACAAGGAGGACAAGTCACTCTTGTTACACATCTTATTTGGGGTTTATTAGGCTCAGAATTGTCATCCAGAGGTCCTTAACATTACTGAACTGCCAATTAACTACCTGGGTGACCTTGAGCAAATCACCATCTCTGAGCCTGAATTTCCTTCTTTACAAGAGAGAGAGTTGTACTGAATGATGCCAGTTTTAATTAAGCCATCTGAGTTCAGGGCCTCTATTGGGGAATTGAGTAAAGGAATAAGACTCCTTAGCTGAAGTTTGTTTCCCTTCTTACCTAATCCATCACTGTCCAGGTCACTTAAGTGTAGCATTCCTCCAAAGCGAGAGAAGCGCCTGTCCCCACTGAAGGTGCTGAGCAGAGAGGGCCCTGTCTCGTTTGTCAAGTCATATATCCATGTGCTGCCTCCCTGGTGCAGGGTCATGGATAAGAATGCCATTTTAGACATGTCATCTGAAATAATACAAAACAATGAAAATGGAACAACTTACTTATCAGAGAGTTAGACTTAAGACATCACATATTATGAAGAAGAGCAGAGGATTTTAAATTTGGGAAGAATCTGAATTAACCATCTGGTCTAATCTGCCATCCAATAAAAATGCAAAAATTCTTTCTGCAATATCCTTTACAGACACTTCTTAAATCTCTCAAGTGACAGAGAGCTCACTCCTTTATGAGGCAACCAATCTACCATTAGAAAGTTCTAGTTTTTAGAAAATTCTAAATTGACTTTTGCTACAAGATATAGATATTTGATAAACACAGCGATACCCCCATTTATTCAACAGTTGAACTTCCTGCCACTTCAATGATCCAAAAAGGCATCAATCCAAAATGGGAACAAAGAAGGCCTTTGAGTGACAAGGGAAAAAAAAGAGTTGTCATTTAAATGCAGATGAATTCAGATTTATTTTGCTTGAACATTTTTGTGCTACCATTATTAGTATTCTAGCAATACCGTAGGATATTGCAAGACTAGGATGCTGATTTCCTGGTTTCTTAGACAAAGACTGAAATTGCCTTCAAACCCTTAAGCCAGAGCTACTGACTTAGTACTGTATGTAGAATTAATATATCTTATTCACCAAGCTTGATTTTTATGATTTTTTGGGGTAGCCTTCAAAGCTTTCTTAGCCTATAGCACACTACCAATTAGAAACTTCCTTGAAAATGTCATTTGCATTCAGAGACAACTGTGAAGATTGAATGTGGGTCCAAGCATAGTATTTTCACTTTTTTGTTGTTGTTGTTTGTTTTTTATTTTTTGTAGTTTTTCCTCTTTTAATCTGATTTTTCTTGTAAACATGACAAATAAGGAAATATATTTAAAAGGATATATAACCTATATCATATTGCTTGCTATGTTGGGAAGGAGAAAGATAAAGGAAGGATAGAGAAAAAATTTGGAACACAAAATCTAATAAAAATGAATGCTGAAATATATCTTTATATGTATTTAGAAAAAATGAGAGAAAATAAAAAGAAACTTCCTTCTTGAAAACAAGCCTACAGAAGCACAAGAAATGATTATTTACAGAAAAGGAGGAACAAAAAATACTAATAAGAAAAGCGCAGCAACCTGGGGCCACTTAGCATAGGAGCAAATCGCCTCAGAGAAGAACACAGAAGAGATCATTGTTTTACAGTTTAACTTTGGTAATGAATATTGAGAAAGATAATATTTGGTATACTCTTTACTAATACGTGAAAGTGTGTAGAAAGATTAACTATGAAAAATGGTTAAAATTATTTTTTAAAAAGTGTCAGTGCCTTAAAAGAGTTCAGTTATCTGAAAAATTCACTTATTTAGAACACCTCATTCCACAGTGTCATCAAATAAATATTGTTTTACCATACACAAGGGGCTGCTAGGTGATGCAGTGGATAGAGGGCTTAAAGTCAGGAAGACTCATCTTTTTGAATATAAATCTAGCCTCCCACACTCTTACTAGCTATATGACCATGGGCAATTCACTTAACCCTACTTGCCTCAGCTTCCTCATCTGAAAAATGAGCTGGAGAATGAAATGGCAAATCACTTATAGCATCACTGCTAAGAAAACTCTAAATGGGGTCACAAAGAGTTGGACACAACTACAATTACTTTATACACGAAGGAATCAGAGTTTCTTAGAGTCAGAGTTTAGCATTTCTATAAATGTGATTTTAATAATTTTGGAATAATCCTACTCAAGTGGAATATTTTTTACTATCAAGATAGTAAGCCATATTAACTTTTAACTCCAACATCCTCACAATTTTTGAAATACGTAGTATCCTCTATACCAATAGGGGCTTCATTTATATTGGTGCTAAAACTAGAGATGGAGGGAATAGTGATATTGGGATCTCAAGATTTCAAGCTGAAAGGAACCTTAGAAGTAATCTAGTCCAAACATCTCATTTCACATATGGAGAACATGAGATCCCAGGAAATTGTTTTCCTAAAGCAAGATAGCAAAAATGGCAGAGTCAGTATTCAAACACAGGCATTTTGATACTAAATACAGTATTCTTTCTTTTTTTCCTCTCTATCCTTCCCCTCCCTTCCAGTGTTCTTTTCAGTACATATGTGCATGTCTTCTCTGACCCTTCACTAATTTAAGACTAGGACCGTAATTTTTGCAGTAAAATAGCACTAGATTCAGGATCAGGTGACACGGGCTCAGATTCCTACTCTGACACTTAGTAGAAATATGATTATGGATTCTCTGAGACTAAGTCGTATCACTTGTAAAATGGGAAACCACTCACCTCCCAAGACTACCATGAGGAAAATAAGTTGTAAACCTGAAGCATTATAGATAAGTGGACTATTATTATTATTGTAGCACCCAAGGAAATTGTGGATTGCTCAAAACCAAAATGAACTCAAATCCACTTTAACTTTTAAAATAAACAATTAAATTATACTATATACATTTATTAAACTGCATAATATTTAAAGATGTATGTTTTGGAGAAAAGTAAAGGTTGCAGAATAAAGCAATAATAGGAGGTTGAAACATTTTTTTTAAAAGTAAGGAATCACTTTTTTTGACTCTGAGGAGAGAATTCCAACAGAGTCAAAATGTTGCAATGTAAGTACCAAGACTCATATTCATTAAATTTTTTCATGTGATAATTCTATGTTCTGACAATAATGCTCAAGAAAAAAATCATTTATAAGATCCATTGACTCTTATGGATTAATCTTCCCCCTAAAAGGGAATGAAATAATTTGTCTCAGAAGCAAGTACCAATGCTCAGGATCTGCTAACAAGTTCCTCCACTCTAAAAGATGATTATCTCTTATAAATGTTGAGTTTTAAAAAATCTTAATTCTGTTGGTCCAAAGGGCTCTTACTAATAGGAAACATTATTAAGTGATGCCTGACATACCACGAGTGGGGGCACCAATCAGCAGCACTTGTCTTGGGGTTCCATTGACTTCCACAACACCACTTGATAATGAGGTGCCCAGTTTTCCCATTGCCTGAAAAAAAATGCAATATTGTCAATATTGAATGGTTCTGCACTGACAGAGCATGCTGTGGCAAATCTCCTTGGAGGAAATCTCCTACCTCATCTCCAGAAATTGTAAACCAACTTTGTCTACTTGGTGGGTAATAGCCATAGACCTTTCCAGTGCTTTGTTTCTCATCACGGTTGTAGAATACATTATCTAACCTGCAACAAATCATATTATTCTCAGCAATCTAACCATCTCCAGGCAGAGGCATCTCTGGGGTAACTGATGCTCCAGAGGATTTAGGTAAGATTATTTCTGAATTAAATGTGAAAGGAAGAGAAGGCGGCTAGAACCTGCACCCTCATAAACCTAACTGGCGGGGGGACAGCAGAGCTGCAAAGCCACACAGGTGGAACCAGCACAGTTGGGGTGTAAACTGAGGTCTTATGACTACATACAAGGGTCAGCATCCTTTCTACAATCCATTTTGTTTCCAGGTAGAAAAACCCTCAAACTATACCCCCTAAAATGGTTTCTCTTTTTAACAATCTATCAAATGTAAATTCTACAAGATCCCTTTTTAGAATACTGAGATTATTTACAGAAACGCCTCATGTACAGTTCTAAGAAGCAATGGTAAGTTTTATAAGCTTAAACTGGAGCTCAGTGCCTAGAATTCAAGATCAGAACTTACCCACTCATATTCTTCCAAGTTGGACTCCCAACTAATAACAAGGTTCTGTTCTTTAAGCTGAGACTATGAATCGAATATCCAAACCAGCCATAGTCATCTTTCCCCTTTATCATCCAATTAGCCTCCTCAACATTCAGCTCATCTAGAAAACAACAGCAGTCACCTTCATTAGGAGGCTGGGATGACCTATAAATCTGGAGGTTCCAAAGTTTGGCAAGTCTCAAAGGTTTCTCTGTTGAAGAAGTCCTTTTGTGGCAGAGTCCTTTTTCATTCTTCAAGTCAACACTAGGTTCACAATGGCCCTCCCAATTTGTATAAGGAATAAAATGTGTGGTCACGCTGCCAGGACTGAAGAACAATTTGTAAAAATAACTGCTTTTCTATATATTTTTAGTATTTTATAGTATTTTTTATAGTATTTCACTTCATAGCCTAGTGAAGTCTTTCTTAGAAAGCTACTTGCTTAATTTCCATTTCATTTAAGTATAAGTAGAGAATATGGTTACCCTTTTCAGTTATATCTGGAAGCTAATATCACTTTGACCCTTTGGATACCTCATTTTCTTTATATTGTCTGAATTTATCTTATTCCAGCCTAAGGAAATATGACTTCTTCACCAAGGGAGAAAAAGAAATGCATAAGAAGATGCAATCTACACACAGAAGACTGGGCAAGCCTAAAACAAGCATCACTTTTGTGTTTTTAAATGCATTTATTTAATATTTTTCCCCAGTTATATTCAAAACAAAATTTTTAAACATTTGTTTTAAGATTTTTGAGTTGTAGATTCACTCCCTTATCCCCACCCACAATTAAGAAACCACATGTGAAGTTAAAGCATCACCTTTGAAATTTTGTTTGGAGTCTGAATAGAATGCAGCCACAATCCCCCTTTGCTTCCCTCCACTGGGTGCATAGGGTGACCCAACCACCAGGTCAGGAGCACCATCCCCATTAATATCTGCTGCCAAGAGCGTCCAGCCAAGGTTACAATATGTGTCCTAAAAAGAAAACATCTTTAACATAACATGGAAATTCTTGGGGTCTACAGAGTTCTTTGTAATTGAAGGAGCCCCACAAATCTGGTCACAATGGCCAAACACACTTTAATAGTCCAAGTATCTGGGGTTTCATCAATTACCCATTTCCCTTTACTGAAAAAAGGTTTCAACTCCTCTACATCCTCCACTGGATACAGATTTCAACCTCTCTATACCTTAACAAATGATCTCGGTGCATTGCTGTGGCCAAACAATTCACAGCTCTGCACCCAAATTAGTGTTGAGGGTTTCCAAATTTAACTAGACTGACCTTTGAAAAGCAACCTTAAATTTCATCAACTGACCCATATTTGAAGCCTTTCCAGCTTACGACGCTTGAGATCTTGCTTTACTGGCACAGCCTAAAATAACTCAGAATCATCTCTTTAACCCAAATAGACATTGGTGAAAGACCAAGTGCAGATGGCAAACATACATTAGGAGTGGGTGGACATACCTTGCACAAAATGGTGATATTTGGTGTAGAAGATATTTTTCCTTTTCTGGTACCAAAAAAGACATACACTGTTCCCTAGATAATGACCAAAAAATGGATCAGAAGCAGTATCACGTAGATTTCAAAAATAGCAATATCTTTGTAAGGGTCAACCCTTACAAAGTGCTTTATATATATATTAACTCATTTAATAATAATAACATTGGGTAAATATATCTTGCCCATGATCAGTTGTCTATAAATTATCTCCCCAATGGAAAATGAGCTCCTTGAATGATAAAATTATTTTGGCTATTCTTTGTATTCATAGGCTTAACTCTGTGCTGGACACATAACAGGTGCTTAATAAATGCAGATGGATTGATTAAAATGATATAAAAGAAAAAGATTTGTGTGTTTAATAATTTTTGTGTGTCTTTCATAAGACCTAGAAGATTCTGAATAACAGTAACAATTATTGATGATTGAGAAAGATCTAGCTCTCATAGCAGTCTAGTTCCTTCTCTCACAAACTTACAATGCTCTAATCACTTCCCAAAATTAGGGACATCAGTTCCCTTAGGATAAAAAATTAAAGTCAACAAGGGA
>JAJPUD010011678.1:0-53388 GCA_023553655.1 Myrmecobius fasciatus
GTTTGATTTATCTAATTCTGAGAGAGCAAGGTTGAGATCCCCCACTAGTATCGTTTGGCTGTCTATTTCTTCTTGCATCTCTCTTAATTTCTCCCCTAGGAATTTGTGTCCTATTGCACTTGGTGCATATATATTTAGTATAGATATTGCTACATTATCTATGGTACCCTTTAATAAAATATAGTTTCCTTCCTTATCTCTTTTGATTAGATCTATCTTGGCTTTTACTTGATCTGAGATAAGGATTGCTACCCCTGCTTTTTTTTGTTCACCTGAAGCATAATATTTTCTGCTCCAGCCGTTTACCTTCATCCTATATGTGTCACTATGTTTTAGATGTGTTTCTTGTAGACAACATATTGTGGGATTGTGGTTTTTAATCCAGTCTGATATCTGCTTCCGCTTTATGGGAGAGTTCATCCCATTCACATTCAAAGTTAGAATAACTAATTCTTTATTTCCTGCCATCTTATTTACCCAAGTTATGTTTTCCCCTTTCCTTTCCCCTTTCTCCCTTCCCCCTTCCTCAGTACTTTGCTTTTGATGACCCCCTCCCCCAAACAATACTCCACCTTTTAGATCCCCTCCCCCGTGTTTTTACTCCTTTCCCCTGATTTTTCTATTTTCCCTTCTATTAGTTTGTCCCTTACTTTTCCTCCTTTCCCTTCCACTTCCCTCTAGCAACAGACAAGTTTCTATGTGAAATCAATTGTCTGATATACACTTTTAGAGCCCAACCTGATGAGAGTAAGATTTACACAATGCTCATCTCCCTCCCCTCTTTCTCTCAATTATATTAGGTTTTCTTTGCCTCTTCAAGTGATTTTACCTTGTTTTTACCTCCTTTTTTTTAGATTTTATTTTACCACTTTTTCCCCTCTTTTCCCCAGTATGATATCCTTTTCCCTTCTAGTTCTCTTTTTCATATTATCAAAGTAAAATCAAATTATACCCCCATTCTTTAAGGATACCCCTAGTAGAGATGTAGATCTCAAGAGTTCTTTCCTTTTTACCTTTTTACGCTTCTCTAGAGTTCTGTGTTTGGAGGTCAAATTTTTTGTTCAGATCTGGTCTTTTCATTAGAAATAGGTGAAATTCTCCTGTATCATTAAATGACCATCTTCTTTCCTGGAAGATGATGCTCATTCTAGCTGGATAGCTTATTCTTGGCTGTAATCCAAGTTCTTTTGCCTTTCAGAATATCTGATTCCAGGCCCTTCGATCCTTCAATGTGGAAGCTGACAGATCCTGTGTAATTCTAATGACAATTCCTCGGTATTTGAACTGTTTTTTTCTAGCAGCTTGTAATATCTTTTCCTTGGTGCAATAGTCCTGAAATTTGGCCATGATATTCCTTGGGGTTTTAATTTTGGGGTCTCTTTCAGGAGGTGATCAGTGGATTCTTTCAATACCAACTTTGCCTTCTGATTCTAAAACATCAGGGCAATTCTCTTTCATGATTTCCTGGAAGATAGCATCGAGGTTCTTTTTTTCATCATGATTTTCAGGGAGTCCAATAATTCTTAGATTGTCTCTCCTGGATCTGTTTTCCAAGTCAGTTGTTTTTCCTAGGAGATATTTCATATTTTCTTCTATTTTTTCATTTTTTTGTTTTTGTCTGACTGATTCTTGAAGTCTTATTGAATCATTCATTTCAATTTGTTCAATTTTAATGTTTAAGGTATTATTTCCTTCAGTTATCTTTTTTAGGTCCTTTTGTAACTGGCCAATTGAATTTTTTGGTTCATTGCATTCTTTTTCCATTTTGCCAATTTTATTTTTCAGTGAATTGTTGTCTTTTTCCAATTCACTAATTTTATTTTTCAGTGAATTTTTATCTTTTTCCAATTCACTATTTTTATTTTCTAGTGAGTTGATGATTTTTTCCAATTCACCAATTTTGTTTTTCAGTGAATTGTTGTCTTTTACCAATTCACTATTTTTATTTTCCAGTGAGTTGGTGACTTTTTTCCCATTCACCAGACTTATTTTCCAGTTTTTCACATCTCTGTTGCGGGGTGATGTTTCCTTCTTGCACTGCTCTCAGTTTATTTCCCCAATCTTCTTCTAGCTCTCTTTTGAGATTCTTTATGAGATTCTTTATTTCTTTATTTCAGGTAAGCCTTCTGAAAGGGAGACCACCTTAAGTCCACCTTTGTGGCTTTATCTGGGATTGTTTTCAGAATCTCAGGATCTGGGGACTGCTCTAGTTTCTCTCCGTAAAAGCTGTCTATGGTGAGAGCTCTCTTCTTCTTGCTCATTATGTTTAGCTGAGGTATCAGTTAACAGCAGGGAATTCTGCAGCCCTAGCAGCAGCAGTGGCAGCAGTGGCAGCAGCAGCAGCAGCAGCAGTGGCAGCAGCAGCAGCGGCAGCAGTGGCAGCAGCAGCAGGCGGGATTTCAATTTGCCCTGGGGCAGTTTGCCAAGTTGACTTCCAGTCTGGGGCTGATCTGGCTAGATCCGCACTAGGACCACACTTTCAGCTGCTCTCAATCCACCCTTTATCAAAGGTAGACATGCCAAAGCACCTGCCCGCAAGCAGAGCAAAGTGGCCCAAGGGTCTCCCAGGGACTTCCTGGCAGCCTAAAATCTTCTGGTCTGTCCCAGCCCCGGACTTGCACCCCGGCTGCACCCTGGCGTTTGAGCGCTGGGAGCTGCTGGATCCCCTGCCCGTCTAAAACTGACCTCAGAAGTTCTTTCAAAGTAGATATTTGATCAAATGCATTGTAGTCCAAGTGTTTGGTGAAGCTCTCACTCCAGAACCAGTTCAGAGGCTCAGTTTGTCTGTGTCTGAGGGAAGGTCTCAAGAGCTTACAGAGAATGCTGTCTGAAGTTCGCCATCTTGGCTCCGCCTCCCAGTTTGCTTCTTTGTAGAAAATAAGCTACTAAACACTGATATCATTTGTTTCCTTAGTAATGTTTTCTATATATGAAGATGATGACATAATCCATTTTCAATAAATCAAACATTTTTAATTTTTTTATTAATATTGATGGATTTAATGTTGATGGATTTAATATTGATGGATAATCTGTTTACAATACATAGTCCAGACCCCTTGGTCCCAGTGATCAATGGTATATTTTCTTGAGATGGGTATATGGAGTTAGAAGCACAGTTTGCAGAACAGAACTAAATAACAGAGAGAGAAAGAGAGGGGGGGAGGGAGAGAGAGAGGGAAAGAAGGAGAGAGAGAGAAAGGGAGGAGAGGGAGAGAAGGAGGGAGAGAGAGAGAGAGAGAGAGAGAGAGAGAGAGAGAGAGAGAGAGAGAGAGAGAGAGAAAGCGCACAAGCTTGTAAGCTTGGCCTTATGTGCTCCATGATGCAACAGAAGTGCTGAGCCACACATTTCCTTAGAAGCTATAGGCAGAAATAATGATTTCTAAGCTCTTTCTTGCAATACTCCTCTGAATAGGGTCCTCCCATCATATCTTAAGAGAACCAAGAGATCAGAGGTTAGAGCAGCTTATTCAGTCACACATTTCTGAACATGCATCAGAACTGACATTAGGATTAATGAGCTTTTGATGAACACTGCCTTTCCATGTCACAATTTTTAGAGAACCAGAAAAGCATGTGCTTGATTAGAGCTGGGTTATTTTAGAGTTAAGGTATATTTATGGTTCTGGGCTGGTTGTAGAATGGTCAATATGATATTTTGCTTTGGTTTCTCAAGTAAAAGGGGTAAAAGTGCTAAGAATGAAAGAATAAAATCAGAATTTGATTGTCAGTGGGGAGCTTTCCAAGGCACTTAATTCTATTTTTTAAAAGTTGATATGTAAGAAATTCAGCAAAAGATGAGATTCCCATAGAAATACAGAAGCAACATTTTTCATTTCACCATGTAATGATGTTGAAGATTATAAATGAAGAAAAATATCAATTTTTTTGTGCTTAAAAGTCTTGAATAAGCTTCCATTCTGACATCATTACCATATAATGTTTCTTTGTAGAAAATGATTTGGAAAATGTTTCAGATTCCTGAATTACAAATAGCATTCAGATTCTAATTGAAAAGATGTCCTCATATTCTTTCTTCCCCTTTCCACTACACATGAGAAAGATAGTTCTATGGAAGCAGCACATCCATGGGACATAGCGTAAAGATGCGACTCCAATAAATCAATCAAACATATCCATCCCACCCTCTGTAAATAAACAGTTTCAGAAGCCCGGAAGCGCTGGTTAGGTCATCAGTACTCTCAAATTTTAATGGTTCTTTGCTCCTTAATGGAACTAACTTAACCATTCTGACTTATGGCTAGCTCTGGCCTCCCTGAATCTCATCTTCTATATTTGTTCAGTAGTTTTGATTGTGTTTGACTCTTTGTGAGGGGTTTTCTTGGAAAAGATACTAGAGTCATTTGCCCTTACGGAAATAAAGTGTATAAGTGACTTGCCCAGGGTCACACAGGTAACAATTGTCTGTGATCAAATTTGAGGTAAAATATGTCCTGACTCTAGGCAATAACCATTAAACAATCTAGGTTAGCTTCCTCTTCATTAATGTTGCATTTTCCCATGTTGACTATGAACTTCCTGACACTATCTTTTGCTTAGACCCCTTAACTGCCCTGTATCTTTGCCAAGTACCTTTACCAAGAAAACCCCAAATGCTCTTGAAGAGGATATTTAAAGAATCATGTAAAAATATGTTCCTTGATAGCACACATTTTTACAATAATGTTCTTTAACCTTTTCTTTTAAAATCAGACATTACAATAAATAAAACATTTTCTGTATGCATTCCTAATACATGTTCAATATTTATTTGGAAATTATATAGCTATATTACACTATGGCAATATATTAGGTATCCTACAAAACATATACAAAAATGGAAAGTAAATAGGATGGGATAAAAATGAAAAGATATAATATGTTAAATAGTTTACTCATTAATGGATAAAATATTACTAATAATAATATTTTTGGTGAAAGCATAGTGATTGTATATTTTTTTATGTTCTAAAAATTTGTGTGTGTTCCAGGAGAAAAGTAGGCTTCAAAAAAATACTCTTTTTGTTGGCAATTAATAATTCAGTTAATTTGATCAATTTATTTAGCCAAGCAGGTGAATTTCTTTTCCTTAAGATGAAAGGTAAACTATACAACAGTGAAATGATGTCATAATAATCAGTAAATACAATAGCTTTTTTTTTAACAGGAGTCATGTTTCTCTGTGTAGAAATATTCCCTGAATACAGTGTAAAAAACAACAAGCAAAAGTTAATTGTCTCTGATTTCCACTCAGCACAAAGCTTTCACTATAAATCCTTTCCTCTTCTTTTCATAGCTCTGCTGAAAAAGATGAATAATACACAATAGTAACACACTTTAAATTACTATTCATATTTCCATATTTTAATTGGGTTTTTGAATGAATAGGAGAAATAATAGAAAAAGATTTTTGACTAGATGTTAGAGTTTATAAATAAAAATACTAGATAGTAAGCCTAAAGAGGTAGGCTGGCATCTGGTTGTAAAGGGCTTCAAAGTGAAAATGAGGCTTGTTATTTGATCCTATGCTCAAGAAGGAGTCACTGTAATTTATGGGGTAGGTATGACATAATTATACCTTTGTTTTAGAAAAATAACTTTGGCAGGTGTGTGGAAGGTGTATTAAAATGTTGAACCTTCAGGCTCAGAGACCCATTAAGATGTCATTGGCAATAGTTCAGTCAAGAATTAAAGAATTTAAAGAAAATGGAAACCCTGTAATTGGAGAAGTGGGAAAGGATGTGAGAGATGTTAGAAAGATAGATGCTACATGATTTGTCAACTGTATGGATGTGTGGAGTGATGAGTTAAAGATTATATCAAAGTCAAATACATGGGTGACTGAGAGAATGATGGTATCCTTGCCAAAAAAGAGGACATGGCATAGACTTGAAGGGGAAAGATAATATTATGAGAGTTGTATTATAAATGACAATCCACTTGTTTCTCCTCATACTGTGGTACTTCATCTGACCCACCCAAAATGAAAAGGAAAGCAAAGTACTCTTATGGACTAGTGATGGAGATAGTTTAGGCTCACCCACTAAAGGATCCTTACTGTGGAAGTAGGATAATCTGAAGAGGGGAGAATTATGGGAAGATGGAGGAGTACGTTGGTAAATTTCAAGCTCTCCCTGTTTCCCCCACAAATAAAACAAATTTGTGCCTCAGGGCAAATATAGACTGGTGATAAATCAAGAAGATTTGGTGCAGAATAGGGGTCCTCCTGATACAATTTGAAAAGATCTGAGGAAAGACCAAAGAAGATAACAAAGAAAGATTCTGGGTCTGGGATTATGCAGAGTGAAGTGCAAACACTTATGGGCAACCTCCATAAAAATACCAAGTAACGACCTCTAGAGTTAACTGGATGTGGCTGGAGCCTCAAAGGGAACCACAAAGACTTTCACCTCTTGACAGCACATGGAGTTTGAGTCTGAATCCTGGAAGACTGAAGAAACCTTGGCTGATTAGGTATACCAGGCCCAACTGTGCTGTGGAAATGTAAGAGAAGGAACCAGAATCTAGTGAGTGAAGAGGCAAGAGAGAAGGGATGTTGTGAATTGCAGGCACTTGCTGGAGGATGGAACTCTTGGTTTGAAGTTCCTGGTCAGCAGTTGAAGTAAAGCCAGAGTACCATCTTCCCACCCTAGGATTAGAAGTACTTACACTAATACTTCTTATTTAAAAAAATGAACTGGCAAAGAAGAAAAAACCCCACCATAGAAACATACTATGGAAATAGGAAAGACATCTTCAGAGAAGGACACTGGATTAAAAAAAGTTTCTCCCCCAAAGAGTAACATGAAATGGTTTCCTGCCCAGAGAGAATTTGTAGAAGAATTAAAAAAAAAATTAAGTGAAATGAGAGACTTCGAGGAAAAACTTTAAGAGAAAATAAAAATTATCCAAGAAAAATGTTTAAAAATTGTGAAAAGAAAGTCAAATGTTTGCTTTAATATTGTGGAAGTTATATGGCTTTGAAACCTCAGAAAGAAAACTCTGAAGTAAGAGAATCAATAAAAGGGGAAAAAAACGGAAAAGAAAGCTATTCTTCATTAAGTTTTGTCCTATTTGAAATTAATTAAAATAGGCATCAAGCTATTTGACCTTAGTGAAGGGAAAATATTTAAAATGTTAGCTCTGAGATACTTTATTGCTTATGTAAGGATTTTTGCTAATTATTCACTATTGGCTCCCCTGTTCAGACAAATGGGCAAGATTGAGCAGAGGGTCAAGACTTGGTGCCAAATTACCACTAAAAACACTAGAAGCACTTGAAATCATCAAGTACTAATGGCATAATTCCCTTATCCCATTTAATGATGAATGTTAGTGAAGGAAACATAAAGATGATCCCTCTCCACTTGCATTGTCTCAAATCTCTACACTATACTTACATTATCACCTAGACTGTCTGTGACACTTGACAAAGTCTGATCTGCATAGGTAATAGGAATAAAAGACTGCCAAGAATAAATGTGATGTTAAGAGAAGGGTCTTATAGAGTTTTATCCTCAGAGACAGTGGATAGTTTTCCCAAAGGAAATACTATAATGCACATTAGATGACTTCAGTCAACAAATGGCTACTTACATCAATATTTGGTGAAATGTTATAAAAGTTAACTTTCCATTCACAGGACCTCACAATATAAAGAAAATATCTGAACTCAATGGCCAGAGGCTGAGGTGGCTGAGGTGGATAGCTAACTTTTTAATTGATTCTAGAGGAAAGAGGACAACTTTTAGCTTCCCTGTGACAGGAATGAAAAATATTCTCCCCTGAGAATATGTGAGGGTCTATATTAGAACGCTAATGGATTGAAAAGTGAGAATAAGGATGTCCCTTGTGATAAATATTAGGTTAACTAATGCTTCATTTAGTGAGATGTGATTAGAAAAATACATAAGTGAAGGGAGTGAGTTATAGGAAAATGGTAGATAGCAGCCAATGAGCTAAATAGAATGCAGGACTTAAGTGGGATAAGGAAATGTTTTAATGTATGTTCTAACCAGATATTAAGTGCTTAAAATGGAAATGGGTTGGGGCAATCCCTGAGGAACACAAAATGAGGAAGGTGGATGTTAAAGGAATGTAACATACTTGCCTTCAAAATAAACACAAATTACATATGCATCATATATTTATATCTTTATATTTCATTTATGTATTTCTTATTATCATTTTGTAAAATAACAATGAAAGCTTATTCTATTTATCATCTCCTTCCTCCCTGTTTCTCTTCCCATCAAATTAAAAAAGAAACATCTTATTCACTTCTAATGTCTAGAAGAAAATAGGACTAAATAGACTATTAAGATGATGGATAAATCAAATACAGGGCAAGAAGGCTTGTAAAGGAATACATTTCCTCCATTTAAATGAGAAAATTAGGGCCCATCAGGAAGAAAACAACTATATTCCACTGAAGGAAGACTGAAAAAGGTTTTTTAAAAAGGAATTGGAATTCCTATTATTTATTTATTACATGTAAATTCTGTGAGGGTATATTACAGGAAAGAAAATCAGTGTGAAATTAGAAGTGAGAATTAAGAATGTTAGCAACTTTAAAAGAAAAGTAATGTAAACATCTCTGGGAAGGAGAATAGCTGCAGAATGTGAGACAATATGAAGATGATCTGTGAAAACCTAAGACTATATCAGATAAAAGAAAGTACTCCTAAATATTGTGAAGTTGAGAATGAAGTAGATATAAAATGTTAGTGTGGGGAGATAATTATAAAAGAAAAAAAGGAATACATTATTCAAATAAGATATTGAATTATGGATAAAACTAAATGAAATTAAATTTTAATATGTGGAGTGAGATATTGTCAGATAAGGTGAAGAAGACATAAGTTCCAAATCAGCACTAAACTAATCTCCCTTTAAAATAAAAAAAAATGAAAAATAATTCATAATGTAATGGGATTGCCACTACATTTTGTTTAACTATTTTTGTGGTTGTGTGTCTATGTGAAACATTTTTGATGAAATCATATAAATTTCTTTTACAGCAAAGAGGTACCAAGTTATACCTCAAAAAAGAATAACATGCCTGAGTTAATAAATTATGAAGATGAGGTAAGCTGCTAACTGGTATTACTACATGGGATGCTAGACTTAGAGTCAAGAGGACACAAATTCTAATCCTTTCTCTGATAATTACTAACTGTGTAATCATGTTTTTGATTGTCAGTAGATATGATTCCAGGACCTGAAGGTCTTTTATTGTGGTTGCTGACAAACCTTGTGCAAATCTAATTATGGCTCCAGCATATTGAATTGTTTTTTTCTTGCTTCTTTCAAAATTTTCTCTTTGATTTGGGGGTTTCAAAATTTTGTAATAATATTCCTATGTGTTTTCTACAAAGGATCTTATTTTAGGTGATGACCGGGGAATTTTTTTTTTCTATTTCTACTTTCCCCTCGTGCTCTATCACTACAGAACAATTTTTTTGGATTATTTCTTGCATTACCTTGTCAAGGTCCTTTTTTTGGTCACAACTTTCAGGCAGTCCAAATATTCTTATATATTTTTTTCTCTTGATCTGTTCTCCAGAACTGTCATTTTTCTTATAAAATGTTTCATACTCTGTTCTATTTTTTCATTCTTTATAATTTGCTTTGTGATTTCTTAGTATCCTATACCTTCATTGGTTTCCCCTTGCTCAATTCTAATTTTGAGAGTTATTTTCATTTTGAGATTCTGTATCTCCTTTTCTAGTTAGTTAACTTCCTTTTCATAATCTTCGTGTTTTTCTTGTATAGATTTTATTTTTTTAGTTTATCCTCAATTCCTCTCATTTAATTTTTAAATTCTTTTTTGAATTCTATAAAATTCTCTCTGGGCAGGGAGTCATTTCACATTATTCTTTGGAGTAGAAGCTTTTTTTTGCTTCAGTGTCTTCCTCTGAAGTTGAACGCTTGTCTTCCCTGTTCCCATAGTATGTTTCTATTGTGTGGTTCTTTCTTCCTTGCCAGTTCACTTTTTTAAAATAATAAGTATTAGTATAAGTACCTCTAATCCTGGGGTGGTAGGGGTGGTGCCTCTGGCTTCACATCAGCTCTCCCCTCTGACCAGCAACATCAAACCAAGAGCTCCCCTCCCCCCACCTTCAGCAAGTGCTCAGAGCCAGCAGTGTTCTTGCACAACTGCCCTGCACTCACAGGTATGCTGGTTCTTTATTGCCCAGGGCAGATGCTCTGTAGCACAGCTGGGCCTGACATTCCCAATTAGCCAAGATTACCTCAGACTTCCAGGACTCAGAGCCTGACTCCAGAAGCAATCCAGGAGGTGAAAGTTTCTGTGGTTCCTGCTGAGACTCTAGCCATACCCAGCTAGCCTGAGAGGCCCCAACATGATATTTTTACAGAACTAGCCCAGAGGTGTTTGTATTTCATGCAGGTTAAAAGAACTATTTCAAATTTATAAGAATATAAATCATTCCCCAATTCATAAATGATCAAAGAATATGAACAGGCAATTTTTTGAAGAAATTAAATTCCTCTATAGACATATGAGAAGATGCTCTAAATCACTATTGATTAGAGAAATGCAAAATTAAACAATTCTGAGGTACCACCTCATACCTCTCAGATTGACTCAGATTACAGGAAAAGATAGTGATCAATACTAGAGGGAATGTGGGAAAACTGGGACATTAATGCATTGATAGTGGAGTTGTGAAATGATGTGTCTAAACTAAAGAGTGGTTTGGAACTTTTCCCAGATGGCTATAAAACTGTGTGTATCTTTGATCCAGCAGTGCCACTACTGAGATCATATGCCAAAGAAATAATAGAGGGAAATGGAGTCATGTGTGCAAAAATATTTGTAGCAGCTCTTTTTGTGGTAGCAAAGAATTGGAAAATGAGTAGAAACAGCTGAATAAGTTATAGTATATGAAAATAATAGAATATTATTCTTCTTTAAAAAGTGATGGCCAGGCTGATTTTAGAAATGTCTGGAAAGATTTATATGAAGTGATGCTGAGTGAAACAAGCAGAACTAGGAAAACATTGTATAGAGCAATAGTAAGATTGTGCAATGATCAACCATGACAGATTTGGTTCTTCTCAGTGTTTCAGTGATCCAAGCTAATACCTATAACTTTGGATAGAAAACACTATCTATGGAGATTGAGTATAAATCAACACATGCCATGTTCACTTTTTTTATTTTTCTTCTGTTTTTCTTCTCTCATGGTTTTTATATTTTGTCCTAATTTCTTTCTGCCAACATGATTCATAAGGAAATATGGATGGACATGTATATATACATGTATAACATATATATATACATACATACATATATATATATATATATATATATGACAGAGTTGTTTGGAGGATTGAAGAAGATATTACTTCTAAAGTTTTTTGCTTAGCCACTGGCACATAATAAATGCCATACAAAAGTTAGTTATTGTTATTTTGTGTTGTTGTTAGTGTTACCATATGCCAAACATTGACACAATTTCTAGGACATAAATTTTAAAAATGAAAGCTTTTACTTTTAAGGAGCTGTAATATTAACCTAAATTCAAAATTCTCATTTAGCAGGCATGGTCATAAAGATTCAAAACCTTGATTTAAACAAGATATAAGGGTGGAAAAGAAGCTTATACCGTTAAAGTAATGTGCAATTAACGAATAAGGTGATCACCAAGACAATATAAAAAACAAACATATAATAGACAACATACAACATACATCTTCACCACTACAAGAAAGCTCCAACATCTAAATTCCAACAGCTGGGAGAGCCTGATTCACAGTGATCCAGAGTTTCGAGTGGGATGTGGTGATATTAGGCAAGTGGTACCAACTTCCTAACAGCTCTCCAAGTCCCTTTCCACTAAGAGGATTTTGTAGGCTGAGAACAAAGAAGCCATAATGCTAAATATTCTGTTGATACATGACTCTTGAGACAGAGCAGCCATGCCCAGGTACAAGGATGATCTATTGCAAAAGGTCCATCAAAGATAATGTTTGTTTATTCCTTTTGGAAGATTGGGTTTACTCAAGAAATTAGTCAGGTTTATGGAGTTAATATAGGCCTGCCATAAAGGGTATTCATTAATAAAGGCACAGGAAGATGGCCAACCCTCCTCATGCTTCCTGAGATTTATCAGATAGCTAGGAGTGCTTTTCAAAGTTCTCAGCAAACAAATTTACCCAAAGACATTCTCAAGATTCACTGGGATTCCTTACTAGGATTCCCTACATGACCTCATGATATACTGGGGCTATAGGACATGTACACAGATAAATAAACACAAATTTACAAAAGTAATCTTGAAGATGGTGAAGAAGAGACATGTCTTTTTTTCTGAGCGCTCCCCATATCCCTCAAATTAACAACAAATTAAGTCTTTGGACTATTTTTGGAGCTACAGAAACCACAAATATTTAGAGAATGACAAATTTCCAACAGAAAAAAATTTGGAAGATCTTTAGAAATGGTCTATTTCAATCAATCAGACCAAACACAGGTAGATGAGCACAAGCCCTCAGAGAACAGGCAATGCAGAAAGCTAGGATGACATGGGCTTCAAGTGCTGGAAAATCTACTGGGAGGAATCTATATTAGTGTTGGCTACTCTGTCCTGGCTGCAAGCCAGTAGATCAGCAGATTAGCTGTAACATATCCAACACAAATGGCAAAAGGCAAATAATGAGCCCCCAAACGCAGAATGTTGGGACCTGGCCATGCCCACCCAGCACCAGAAGTTAATCAGCATTAACCCAGTGCAACCAATGTTGCCTATAGAATAAGTTTGGACAATCTCCCCTTTGTCCTAAAAGCAGACCTCAACCTTTTAAAAAATTGAGCAAAAAAGCAAAAAGAACCATGACCATAGATAGTTTTTATGGAGAAAAAGAACAGATTTCAAACCCTGAGGACTCTAAAAGCAGATTGTCTCCAGATGAAGCTCCAAAGGGTGATATGAATTGGTCCCCATCTCACAAGGCTCTCTTGGAAAAATTCAAAAGGGATTTTAAAGAGAATTAGAAGAAAAATGGGTAAAGGAAATGAGAACTTTGCAAGAGTGTATGGAAAAGGAAACACAGAAATTATCTGAAGAAAATTCCTTACAAAATAAATTTAGTAAAATGGAAAAGGCATAAAACTCCTTACAAAATAGATTTGACAAAAATAAAAAAAAAACAGCTCCTTAAAAAACAGAATTTGTGGAATGGAAAAAGAAATAAAACGTAATCTCAATTAGAAGCACAAGTATGAGACTCAAGAAAGGACTTTTTTTGAAGGTGCTGCTTAAACTAAGCCTTTGAGAAACCTAAATGTTGCTATAAACATTACTAGAGAGCCTTCCAGATCTGGAAGGTGGTTAGCCTCCACAAGGAAAAAGGGACAAGAAGTGGAAATTAGAGTACAAGGAACAGTAACTTGCCAATTTGACTAGAATATTAAAGATTTTAGGGGTAAAAATATTTACTGATCTTTAAAGGTAAATTGGAGTGAGATTGTATAGAGATTTATACAAGAAATATGAACATATTAATAGCATTTTAATTGTGTCCCCTAATTACATGTCAAGAGGATTTTTAGCATTCATTTTTTTGCAAGATTTTTAGTTCCAAATTGCTTCTCCTTTTCTCCCTCATTCCCCTCTTCTGAAGATGGCAAGCAGTTTCACAGTTTATATATGTGCTATCATGTAAAACATATGAATTAGAAACATTTATATTTTCTTTTAGAGTTAATAGGGAACTACTGAACCTTGTTAAGTTCTGTATTCCTTTTCTGTTTTTCTTTTTCCTTTTTCTGTTTCTTTAAATAAAATAAATTTTTAAAAATAGAATTGAGCACATGGAAGTTAATAACTGTATAAGAAATCACAATAAAATAAAGCAACCCCCCAAAAAAATAGAAAAAAAATCTGTGAAATATCTCATTGGAAAAACAATTGGAAAAATATATCCAGGAGAGATAATTTAAAATTTTTTGGTCTACCTAAAAGTTATGATCAAAAAAATAGCCTGGACATCATCTTTCAAGAAATTATCAAGGTAAATTGTCCTGATATTCTAGAACCAGAGGGTAAAATAGAAAATGAAAAAAAACCACCAATGACCTGAGATCCCCAAGTGAAAACTCCCAAGAATATTATACCCAAATTCTATAACTCCTAGATCAAGGAGAAAATATTGCAAGCATCTAGAAAGAAACAATTCAAGTATAGTGGAGCCACAGTCAAGATAACACAAGATTTAGCAGCTTCTACATTAAAAGATGGGAAGGTTTGGAATATGATATTTTGGAGAAACAATGGAACTAGGGACTACAACCAAGAATCACGTACCCAAGAATCACCTACCCAGCACATCTGAGTGTAATCCTTCAGAGGAAAAGCTGGTCATTTAATGACAGAAGATTTTTAAACATTCATGATGAATGGAAAATTTGATTTTCAAATACAGAACTCTAGAGAAGCATAAAGAGATAATCAGGAAAATGATATCATAGGGATATAATGAGGTTTATCAGTTTACATTCCCACTTGATAGGATGATACTTGTAAATCAGAACTTTCTCATTATCGTAGTTAGAAGAAGTATATATAGACAGAAGAGAGCAGTGTGAGTTGAATATGAAGTGGTAATATCTTTTTTTAAAATTATGAAATTAAGGGCTAAGAGAGTAACATACTGGAAGAAAGGGAAAGGGAGAAGTGGAGTGATGCAAAGTATCTTCCATTAAAAAAAAAAAAAAAAAAAACAAGAATAAGTTTTTATAGTGGAGGGGAGAGAAGAGAGGATGAGTAAGTGACCCTTACTTTCATCATAATTGGCTCAAAGAGAAAATAACATACATACTCAATATAAGTATGGAAATCTATCTTACCTGCAGGAAAATAGGAAGGGAATAGGATATGGAAAGGGTAAGGGTGATATAAAAGAGAACATATCAAGAGAGAGTAGTCAGTATCAATTCACTTTTGAGGAGGGGCAATGTGGAAACAGAGAGAGAATAAATGGAGAGGTGTTTTTTTTTTTTTTTTTTTTTGTTTTGTTTGTTTGTTTTTTTTTTTTTTGCTGAGGCAATTGGTGTTAAATGACTTGCCCAGGGTCACACAGCTAGGAAGTATTAAGTGTCTGAGATCAGTTGAACTCAGGTCCTCCTGACTTCAGGGCTGGTGCTCTATCCACTGAGCCATCTAGCTGCCCCTAGCAATAATAATTGTAATAATAATTTCAAAGAAATTTTCTCTGATAAGGATTCATATTTTAAATATAGAAGGAACTGAGTCAAATTTATAAAAAGTAAGAACCATGTCCCAATTGATAAAGAATCAGTGCCCAAGGGCTATAAATTCATATATTTCATTTGACCTAACAGCACCTCTACTAGGTATAAAATACCAAAAGAATGTTTAAAAAAAAAGAAATTGACCTATATGTACAAAAATTATTCATAGCAGCTCTCTTCTCAGGGCAAAAATATTGGAAATTAAGCAAATGCCCATCATTGGGGAATGGCTTAATGAAGAATGCTATGTTTTTGTGATGGGGTATTATACAATCAGCCACAATTATTCTAAAAGACTTATGATAAACAATCCTATCCTATCTTTGAATTGATTGTCTAAATACAGATTGAAACATTATCTCTTTTTCTGTCTCTGTCTCTCTCTCTCTTTTAAACTTTTTTTTGAGGGTTTTATGTTCATTAGGGTAAGAGATCTATCTATCCATCCATCCATCCATCTATCTATCTATCTACCTATCTATCTATCTATCTATCTATCTATCTATCTATCTATCTATTTACAACTTAACTTTCATGGAAAAGTTTTGCACAACTTCACATGTGGTTTCTTAATTTTGAGTGAGAATAAGGGAGAACATTAGAATTCAAAAAAAATTAAAAACAAATGTACAAAAGTTGTTTTGAGTGTAATTGGGAAATAATATTAAATAAGCAGATAAATTAAATTTTTTTAAAAAAGAAATGAGATTTATATCAGAAACACTGATTGCGATTTTTTCCCCTAGCTTTCTTCTTCCCTTCTAACCTTAGCTATATTTTTTTGTTTGTGCAAAACTTTTTTTTTAAATTATGCTTATTTTTCAAAGTTCCCCTCAGAAATGTTTTAAAATTATTTATCCTCCCTCTTGGATTATACTCAATTTTGTAAGATAGATTATCCTTGTTTACAAGTCGATTTCTTTTGCCTTTTGGAATTTAGTATTCAAATATCTTCTTTTATAGTTATAACTATCAGGTATTGTATGATTGTGAATATACTTCTTTGCTACTTGAATTGTTTCTAAGTGCTTGAAATATTTTCTCTTTGATGTGTATGCTCTGGATTTCGGCTATTCTATTCTTGGACCGTTTTCTTTTTGGGTTTCCTTCTGTAACCACCATTTTATTTCTCTCTTTGATGTGCCATCTTGTTCTACAATATCTGACCATTTATCATATATCAATTTTTGAAATATTGTGTCTAGGTCTTCCCCCCTTTCAGAGTTTTCAGGGAGTTTAGCGTTTCTTAAATTTTTTCTTCTTCCTTGACCTGTTTCCCAGATCAATTTTTTAAAAATATTTCAATTGATTTTCTTCTATTTTGAAAATAAAATTTCTGATTTTGTTCTAATATTTCTTGTTTTATGATGAAGTTATTGATTTCTGTCTGACCTAGTCTAGGTTTCAGGGAGTCTGTTAGTTTTATTATTTTCTCTTCTAAGTTACTCATCTTTCCTCCAGACCTTTTATTTTGTTTGTTTGTTTAATTGCCTCATGTTTCATTTCTTCTAGGTTTTCTTATAGTTCTTGTAGAAAATCCATTTTTCCTCCAAGTTTCTACTTGCAAATGTTAGGTAGTTGCCTTCTCCTTTTAAGATAATGTCCTAGATTTATGATCTTTATTTAACTGGTCAGTGTTTTCTTTGATTTATTCAGCTCTCCAGCTCTTGAATTGTTGCTTTATATTATATTGTTTGAATTTAGATTTTTGAATCTAGGTTTCTTCCCCCTGCTGAGCTTTTATTTCAACCTTCCTTGCTGTTTTAACCTGAGTTTTCTAGGTTCTTGTATTGATTTGTATCTCCCTTAGTTAAGGAATCCTCTTCAGCTATGAGAGTCATTGTTGCATCTTCAAAGTCTTTGGTGTTTCAGGATTCCCAGCTCCATAAATGTAGGATGCATTTTCTCAGACATACATACATATAGTGGCTGTGGGAATAGTGAAATTAAATTCAGAAGTACAATGGAGATAAGACTCATGATGGATACCATGTAGCAACTCACAATTCTTGCTATTACAGACCTTGGAAATTTTGTCTCCTTGTAGAAATTTGCTGTTTCTCCTGCTCCCTTAAATCAGTTTCCAAGAGTTCTTTCCACAGCTTCTTTAAAGAGCCTTACTTTTTATGATGACTTTCTCTATCTTTCTCCAGTATGTGCCTCTACTCCAAGAGATAACATTTCCTTTTGGTTCCTGTAGCACTCTTTTTAAGCTATATGCTAAGAAACACAGGTGGGAAGGGAGGGAAGGAGAAGAAAATCTCATCTCTGCATACCTCCAGGAGTGTCCTTCATAGGTACCTCAGAGCATAGTGATATAAAACTCCCAGAACTAATTTATTTTCTCAATTATTTCTTGACTTGGTCTGTGCAAAACCTTTTTAATTTAATCAAAGTTGCCCATTATGTATTTCATAATGCTATCTATTTCTTCTTTGACCCTAAATTCTTCCCTTTTCCAAAGATTTGATAAGTAAACTATGCTTTGTTTTCTAAATTTGCTTTTTATATCATCCTGGATGCCTAAATCATACATTCATTTTGATTTTATTTTGGTATGGGGTATGAAATGGAGGTGTATTTGGAGTTTCTGACATTATTTTCGAAGGTTTTTTTTTTTTTTTTTTTTTTTTAGCAATTTTGTGAAATAGTGAGTTCTTATCCCAGAAACTGGAGTTTTGGGGTTTATCAAATACTAGATTACTATAGCAATTGATTATAGTGTCATGTATATCTAACCTATTCCACTAATCAACCACTATTTATTAGCCAGTACCACATGGTTTTGATGTTGGCTGCTTTATAATAGGTTTTGTTCCAATACTGTTAAACCAACATCCTTTGCACTTTTTCATTAATTCCCTTAATATTCTAGCATTTTTGTTTTATTATTTTGTCTAGTTTTGCAAAATGTATATGTGTATATATATATATATATATATACATATATATATATTATATATAACATATTTAAAGTTTGATTGGTATGGCACTGAACTAGTAAAAGAATTTAGATGGAATTGTCATTTTTATTATATTAGCTTGGCCTACCCATGTGCAATAGCTATTTTTCAAATTTTTTAGATTTGACTTTATTTGTATGAAAAGTGTTTTGTATTTGTATTTGTATAGCTCCTGTGATTATGCTGGGAGGTAGTCACTCAAATGTTTCACTTTGTCTGCAGTTACTTTAAAGGAAATTTCTTTTTTTCTCTGTCTTGCTGTTGGGCTTTGTTAAGAACATATAGAAATGCTGATGAATTGTGTGAGTGAATTTTATATCCTGCAACTTTGCTAAAGTTATTAATTGTTTCAAGTAGGTTTTTGCATAATTCTTTAAGATTCTCTGAGTATACTATCATATCATGTGCAAAGAGTGATAGTTTTATCTCCTCATAGCCTAGTCTAATTCCTTTAATTTATTTTTCTTTTCTTATTACTAGAACTAACATTTCTAATACAATATTAAATAATGGACAGTGATAATGGGCATCCTTGTTTCACTTCCTAATCTTATTGAGAATGCGTCCACCTTCAAACCATTACAAATAATGCTTGCTGATGGTTTTAGATAGATGCCGCTTATCATTTTAAGGAAAATATCATTTATTCCTATGCTTCATAGTGTTTTTAATAGGAATGGGTGTTGTACTTCATCAAAAAATTTCTGCATCTATTGAGATTATCATATGATTTCTTTTGGCTTTGTTATTGATATGCTAGATTATGGAAATAGTTTTCTTGATAATGAACCAGCCTTATATCTCTAGCATGAATCCCACTTGGTCAAATTGTATTATCTTGATAATAAGTTGTCATATTTTTGCTAATATTTTATTAAAAATGTTTGAATCAATATTCATTGGGGAGATTGGTGGATAATTTTCTTTCTATATTTTGACTTTTTCTGATTTAGGTATCAGTACCAGATATGTGTCATAGAAAGAATTTGGCAGGACTCCTTTGCCATTTGTAGATTCATATGACTCTGGATTTTTCTTAAGTAGTTCATAGATGGCTTGTTCAATTTCTTTTTCTAAAATGTGATTATTTAAGTAATTTGTTTCCTCTTCTGTTATTCTGAGCAATCTATATCTTTGTAAACATTCATCCATTTCAATTAGATTGTCAGATTTTGTGGCAAACAAAATAGATTCTAATTATTGCTTTAATTCTTTCATTGGTAGTAAATTCATCCTTTCCATTTTTGATGCTGATAATTTTTTTTTCACTTTTTCTTGCCAAATTAACCAGATGTTTATCTCTTTTGTTAGTGTTTTCATAGAAACCAACTCTTTATTAATAAGTGCAATAGTTTTCTTGCTTTAAATTTAATCTTTTTTTGACTTTCAGAATCTCTAATTTGGTATTTATTTGGGGGGATTGATTTGTTTTTTTTCTAATTTTTTTAAAGTTGTGTGACAAATTCATTGATCTCTTCTTTCTCAGTTTTTATTCATGTAACTATTTGGAGATATAAAATATACACTAAGAACTGCTTGATCTGCATCCCATACATTTTGATGTTGTCTCAATATTGTCATTCTCTTGGATGAAATTATTGATTGTTTCTATTATTTCTTATTTAACTTATTCATTCTTTAGAAGTAAATTAATTAAAATCCAATTGGTTTTTAGTCTTTCTTTCCCTAGCACTTTATTGAATCATTTGAAAAGGAAGCATTTACTATTTCTGCCTTTCTTCATTGATTGTGAAGTTATTAATGCCTTAATACATGGTCAATTTTTATATAGGTGCCATGTATTTCTGAGACAAACCTGTATATCTTTGTTTCCCTACTCACTTTTCTCCATAGGTCTATTATATCTAAGTTTTCTAAGATTCCATTAACTTCCTTAGTTTCTTTTTAGTTTATTTTGTGGTTAGATTTACTTAATTCTGAGAGCAGGAGATTAAGGTTGCCTACTAGGCTAGCTTTGCTGTCTATTTTTCCTTGTAATTGGCTTAAATTATTTTCTAAGAATTTGGATGATGTACCAGTTGGTGCATATACATTTATTATCACTACTACTTCATTATTTATGGTACCCTTTAGTAAGATATATTTTCCTTCCTCATATCTTTTAATTAGATCTATTGTTATTTTTGCTTTGTCTGAAATCAGAATTGCTACTCTTGCTTTTTTTTTTTTGCTTCAGCTGAAGCATAATAAATTTTACTCCAATCTTCGACCTTTACTCTGTATATATCTCTCTTTTTCAAATGTGTTTCTTGTAAACAACATATTGTAGGAATCTGTTTTTTTAATCCACTCTGTTATTTGCTTCCATCTTATGGAAGATGTCATCCCATTCAGATTCACAATTATGCTTACAAGCTGTTTATTTCCCTCTATCCTATTTTCTACCAATATATACTTTTGTTCCATTTTTCATCCTCTTTCTCTTCAGTAGGGTTTTGTTTCTGATCCACCCCATCCTCAACATGCCCTTTCTTCTACCCATCCCCTTCCTTTTCTTGCCCTTTTCTCTTTCTATATCAACTGAGTGATTATGTTATTCTCTATTTGATCCAAAATTGATGAGATTAAGCTTCAGACAATGCTCATCCCACGCTCTACTTTCTTTCCAATAAAGTAGGTTTTTTGGTTTTTGTTTTATTTTTTTGGCCTTTTCATGTAATCTAATTTATCCCATTTTACATCCCCTTTCTTCTTTTCCTAGTACAATTCTTTTTCCCTCCTTTAATGCCTTTTTCTTTAATATAATCATATCAGAGTCAATTTATGCCTACACTCTCTGCTTTATACTGTATTATTGTCTTAATAAATGATAGAGTTCTCAAGAGTTACAAATATCATTTTCCCATTTAGAGATGTTAACAGTTTAATCTTTAAATGTTGTTGCTTTTTCCCTGTTTTTGTTTGGTTCTAGTTATTTCAATAGAAATGAATAAAAGTCCCTTACTTCATTGAAGAGTCATTCTCACTGGGTAATTGATTCTTGATTGTAATTCCAGGTCCTTTGCCTTGCAGAATATGGTATTGCCTTTCCTCTGATCCATGATTGTAGAAGCTACCAGATCTTGGGCAATTATGACTGTGCTCCTCAATTCTTGATTTTTTTTTTCTGGCAGCCTATATATTTTTTTTCCTTGAGATTATAGTTCTGGAGTCTTGCAACAACGTTTCTTTGGGTTTTCCTTCTGGGATCTCTCTCTGGAGGTGATGAATGAATTATTTCAATGACTATTTTGCCCTCTGGTTCTAGTTATATCAGGGCAGTTTTCCTTAAGGATCTCTTTTTTTCTCAGTAAATTTATTTATTTTTAAAATACATATTGCTTTATGAATTATGTTGAGAGAGAAAAATTAGAGCAAAAGGGAAAAATCATGGGAGAGATAAAAATCTGAAAAAAAAAGAAGTGAACATAACATACATTGATTTATATTCAGTCTCCTTAGTTCTTTTTCTGTTTGCAGATAGCAGTTTCTGTTCAAAGTCTATTGGGGTTACTTTGGATCCCTGAAATACTGAGAAGGACCAAGTCTTTCAGAATTGATTATCACACTTTATTGCTGTTATTGTGTACCATGTAATCCTGGTTCTGTTTGTTTCACTCAGCATCAGTTCATATAAATCTTTCCAAGCCTTTCTAAAATCAGCTTTTTTATCATATTTAATAGAACAATAATATTCCATTATCTTCATACATTACAACTTATTCAGCCATTCCCTACTTGATGAATATCCACTCATTTTCCAATTCTTTACTACCACAAAAAGAGCTGCTACAAACATTTTTGCAAATGTAGGTCCTTTTCCCTCCTTTATGATTTGCTTGTGATACAGACCCAATAGTGGCACTACTGGGTCAAAGGGTATGCACAGTTTTATAGCCCTTTGGGCTCTTCAGAGTTTGCTCTCCAGAATGGTTGGATCATTTCACAGTTCCACCAACAACACATTAGTGGCCCCCATTTTTTCCATATCCACTCCCATGTTTATCATTATCTTTTCCTGTCATCTTAGACAATTAGAGAAGTATGAGGTGGTATCTTAGAGTTGTTTCAACCTACATTTCTCTAATCAATAGTGATTTAGAGAATTTTTTTCCACCATATAACTATACATGGCTTTAATTTTGTCATCTGAATATTATTTGTTCATATCCTTTGACCACTTATCAACTGGAGAATGATTTATATTTTTATAGTTCATCAGAGTTCTTTATATATTTTCTTTATATATTTTAGAAATGAGATCTTTATTAGAAACACTGCCTGTAAAGATATTTTCTCAGCTTTGTACTTCCCTTTTGATCTGGTTTCTGTTGGTTTTGTTTGTAGAAAACTTTTTTAATTTAATGCAATCAGAATTGCACATTTTGCCTTTCAATAATATTTTCTAGGTCTTCTTTGATCATAATTTTTTCTCTTCTCCAAAGATCTGACAGTTAAATTATCCCTTGCTCTCATAATTTGTTTATGGTATCATTCTTTATGCCCAAATCATGTAACCATTTTGACCTTGCCAAAAACATCTTATTTTGTTTAAATTGGTCATTTCCAGATAAACTAACCTGATATTACCAAATGAAGTTTCTTTTGCAACAAAGAAAAATAGAAGCAATGTTAACCTACACAATGACTATGTCTGAAAGTGTTTTAGCACACCCCATATCCCTAGCATTTTCTCTCTTTTGACCAAGAACAGAAAAGATGTAGGTTTATACTGAGGTTCTGACATAGTATTTTCAACTTATCCCAGCAAATAATTGTGCATTCAGTAAGGTTATAGCACTGGAATGTCACCTAGTCCAACTATATGTCAGCCCAATTTTTTGTTAACATAATGTTTGAGCGCTGTTAGTGATTAGATTGGTGAACAGATGATTGAAATTATTGATTAAGACTGATAGGACATGTTTTTTTTTTATTTTTATTTTTATTCTGACACTAATGATCTAACAAGCATTTGGAATAACGATAGATTTCAAGGCCATGGAATCACACACATACACAAGATACACATATACACATCCCTGGAAAATACATGAAATATATGAAAAAATTGACACAAACATCTCTATAAATTTAAAGAAGTTTAAATAGTTGCCTCAATATGGAGGGTATATCTATTGAAATAGGATAAAAAGCTTAAAAAAATTTGTTAAAATAGTTTCACTTTTCTATGGGGAGGCAACTGTACTAATTACATTAATATTATTTTTTCTTTGTTAAGAAAAAATTATATCTTGAAAGGTTATACAACAAATAGTTGTTTCAAATTGAAGTTAGAAAAATGGGAGATTTCTGCTAAATATAACTCTTGCCAAAAACATCTTATTTTGTTTAAATTGGTCATTTCCAGATAAACTAACCTGATACTACCAAATGAAGTTTCTTTTGCAACAACAACAAAAAAAATAGAAGCAATGTTAACCTATACAATGACTATACCACACCCCATATCCCTAGCATTTTCTCTCTTTTGACCAAGAACAGAAAAATACAATTTAATTGTTTTTAAAGAAATCTTTTTTTTTCCTTGAATTTCTTATTTCTCTTTTTCACAAAGGCCAATATTTCCATTGGTAAAAATAGTTGTAGGGGAAATAACAAATTATTTTATAAGAATATTTTCTGACTATGTATGTCTAAAGATGATTCCAAGTGTTTAAACTAGATTAATGAAATAAAACATAAATATACATTTGATTAGAAATAAACAAATGGGTTAAAACACAATTATCAATATATACAGTAAATTCATAGGATAGGTACCCAATTAGAATATATTGATCTTTAATGGCTTATCTTTTACCTTTTCGGCTTAAATACCAAAAGTTACAGAAAGCTCAGTGATATAGTCAATATATGTCATTATGGACATCTTTCTGATTGTATACATTAGGAACTATTTTAATTTCAGAAGAGCTCTTCATCCCTAATTTTCAATCCAGACATTTTAATGCCACAAATTGTCATTTCTGAGCTTAAAATATTGTAGATATTGGATCCTCTGAGAATTTACCCTAGTTAAATTTGTGAATAAGTGATTTCCTTTTTAGTAATCTGATTTTTTAAGAAAAGGAAAGAGAAAAAAATAATAGCAGATTTTATTTTTTTTAAAAAGGCAGCACTTTGATTTAAGAATATTGGGATTGAAAAGAAGTTCCTTATATTGGTTCCAAGTAAATACTCTCTAAAGAATGAAAAACTACTCTGTGCAGAGCTGTTACTTCATTGCTATAGGAATCCAGAAAGAAATTCTACAAATATACATTTAGCAAAGCTATTGAACTACTGATCCAAGCATCATCATGTAAACCAAACCTCTAGACATTTAATTAAAATTTTCAGGGTTACTCTGAATGGTTTTTTTTTTCATCCTAGAAACTTTGACCAAATGCTGATGTTTTATAACACCTTTACTCTACTGTATAGAAGGTATGAGGTTATAGAAGTCTAAAAATATGAAATTAAACAGTAAAGAATATATTACAAGCATTATTCTCTCACGATAAAAACTAGTTTCAGGGTAGTGGGAAAACTAAGAATAAGTAACAAAAAGTAGTACTTTACTTCACCTCAACTTTTTAGAAGCATGGTACTAGCACTTGCCAAACATTTATTAATGAATAGAAATATTGTAAGGCTTATTACTTAAAATTCTTCATATTGTAGTTAATTCATTTAAAGTTTTGAGATTCTCAGAAGAATGTTCTCTACAAAGACTGATGTCAATATACTCTAAACTACTTATTCCCTGTCCCAGGATATTCTTATAATAACCATAGCATATTCTAGGATATCTTTTAACAACTAAAAATTTTGCAAAATTCTAGACAATCTTAAGAGATAATGTCCATGTTATTCAAGATTGTGTAACTTGATTAGCTCCTCACTATTGACTATAAGCAAACCTTGGTAATTGCCAAATGGTGTCTTGCATCTACTATGGAGATCTTGGACTGGACTTGCTATGTAACTGCTAGCCTCAGTTGCTAAACTTTCTCATTGGAAACTTAAAATTTATTCATTCTTACAATTTAGGCTAGACAAAGAAATGGAAAATTAAGAATATTTTTGTTTTTTCTTCTTCTGGACTAAATGACATAATGAATCTTTTCCAATTTTAATTTCTCTGAATTTTAATGAGCTTCTTCTTTCTGTTCCTCTTTTTTATTAGACTTGTCCAATTTCAAGATAAGGAAAGGAAGTTAATTTCAGAATGTGATAAGACTTGTTTCTTTCTCTTAAAATGAAGACTTAATTAGGATGGCTTGGTGGCTGCATTCAAATAACAAATGTGCCAGAGTTTTTGTCACTATCTGCTGCTTAAAACAAAACAAAACAAAAAAGCAAAGATATTTAATCATCAAACTCCTAGGACATGAATGTATCATTCATGGACACTCAGAGACAAAGTATTCCACTTTTAGATTTTAGTTAAGCTATAAAAGTAAAGAAAGTGGACATATATTGTTTCCTAATCTAGTATTTTCACTTTTCCCTAATATTATCTTAAAATACAGATGAATAAAAAAAGTCTTTCAGCACATAAGGAATCATGATTTCTTGTTCTCTGCCTCTAATACATACAACCCTATCACAACAATTAAAATCTTTAGAAATGTTAGGATAGGAACTAGCCTGATGTATCACAATATATAAATGGTTAAGGAGAAATGAATTTCATGCATCATTAATTGCCTTGTATCAGTCCATTGAAATCTTTATTGGAGCTTTCACAGGAGAAAGAATAGGCCAGAGTAAGACTCGTTGAATAGATGAGTATTCCAAGTACCACACATAAAGGAGAGGGGACAGACATAGTAGTTAATGTGACTACATGATAAGAGATAGTGGAGATGAAATAAAATGAGGGTATTATTAAATTTCATGTAAAAAGGAAAAAAGGAATATATTAGAGGCCTCTTGGCCTGCCCCTACTTGCTGTTCTTCTTTTTGGTTTCATGATTACTGAAAAAAAGATGCAAATTTGGATGTTTAATAAAGAACACCAAGAAAAAGTGTAAGGTCAATTTAGGAGAGATTACATAAAATATAGGAAGAGCCATTCCTGTATAAAATGAAAGAGGCAAAATACATTCATGGTCCTCTTCAGACTTCCATTTTAGGTTTTTGTAATGCCACTCTTGACTTTCATCTTCTCATCTTTTTTTGATTCATTTTCACCCAATCCTAGGTTCTTGGTTATCACATGTTGATCCCTTCATGACTCATGACACTACTGTATAATTTCTACCAAATCTGTCTTGCCCAGATAATTCCTGGGACATGGACTTTACATTTTTCTCCATCTCAGTTGCTTGTAGAATTTACAATCATCTGCATTGTTGGTGGAGCTGTGAACGGATACAGCCATTCTGGAGAACAATTTGGAGCTATGCTCAAAAAGTTATCAAACTGTGCATACCCTTTGACCCAGCAGCATTTCTATTGGGCTTATATCCCAAAGAAATCATAAAGGAAGGAAAAGGTCCCACATGTGCAAGAGTGTAGCCCTTTTTGTAGTGGCTAGAAACTGGAAATTGAATAGATGCCCTTCAACTGGAGAATGGCTGAATAAATTATGGTATATGAATATTATGGAATATTATTGTTCTGTAAGAAATGACCAGCAAGATGATTTCAGAGAGGCTTGGAGAGACTTACATGAACTGATGCTGAGTGAAATGAGCAGAACCAGGAGATCATTATACACAGCAACAACAGTACTATATGACGATTAATTCTGATGGACATGGCTCTCTTCAACAATGAAATGTTTCAAACCACCTCCAATTGTTCACTGAAGAAAGCCATATACATCCAGAGAGAGGGATGTGAAATGTGGACCACAACATAACATTCTCATACTCTTTGATTGATGTTGGCTTACATTGTGTTTCCTTTATCTGATATATCGTTTGTGTAGATAAGATTTTTCTTGCACAACAATGATAAGTTTGGAAATATGTATACATATATTCGATTTGCCAATATTTTAACATAATTAACATGTAGTGGATATCCTGCCATCTAGGGGAGGGGTGGGGAGTTGGGGGGAAAAATTTGTAACGGAAAGCTATGTAAGGGTTATTGTTGAAGAATTACCCACACATATGTTATGCAAATAAAATAAAATTAAAAAAAATTTACAATCATCCATTAAACTCATTCACACCAAGCTATTCAGATATGGTATGATTAATTGTGATACCATTTTGCAGGGCATTTATATTTCCCATAAAGTACAATGCTTTAATTTTAACAAGAGAAAATTCCACAAAAATAGGAGTGAGGGAAGGGGATTTCAGGAATCAATACTGAATTTTGGTAAAATATTTTTTGACAAGAAATTTTCCTGGAGTCCCTCAGATCACCTCATATAAGTGAATGTTTATTCTGCCTGTTTCCCCAGCAACAGGGTACCTTTCTTTCTTTTTCTTCCCTTTCTCTACTTTGCTTTATCTTTTTATCAGCAAACAGATGCAAGAATTAAAATTACCCATAGAAGAAGAAGACAAAGGAGGAGGAAAAGGAAGAGGAGGAAGGAGGAGGAAGACAAGGAGGACAAGAAAAACACAATTATGGCAACCACAACGATGATGACAATGACCAGTTTGTTACCTACAAAACATAGGAACCTGGTGTTCTTGTTTTCAACTTAAAAGGGTTGACTAACTTATATAACTATGTGTCCCAAAACTATGACTACTACTGGCAGAGAACATAATATGAAAATGGTGTGGAGACCTTAAGAAATTTAATGACTCCCATTTTTCCACTGTCTAAGTCACTTTATGGTAGGAAGAGTCACTCCTCTCCTAGTCCACTCCATTTCTGGTGATGACACTGAAGCCTATCACTTACAATTACTTAGTGCAATTAAATCATAGTACAGCAAATGTTTTAGTAATGTTGGTGAATGAATATCTTTCTTTCAGTCCCTCCTTTACTTCCAATGAGTACCAAGGACACTGAAAATTAAAATCCAATCACTTTTTTTTTCAGTTAGGTTTGAGCTACTAGTACTGTGTAAGGGAAGTAGCTAGGGATATGTCACTCCTACTTCTAAGTTCTGCATAAACTAATTCTTAGCTTAAATAACTTTAAATTCAACTCATTTTTCTCTATGATAATCAACATATTTATGAAAAGGAAGTTAAAAAAAACCTTTTATTTCAAGTTTGAAGAATAATTAATTAAATATGTATATAAAATGCAAAAAACACAAAGGAACATGCCCTGGGAACCTGTTTTAACATTTAACATATAACAGCTACTTTAACATTCCCCTTTCAAAATGATAAATCTTAACATTTGATTCAAAAAATTCTGACATATAAATCATGTATCTCAATTCCAACATAATGAACATTTTGCTATAGTACTTTGAAAATGGCATTATGTGTTCTTGTCGTTCTCTTCCCAAATAGCATTACTGAATTGTGTATATTTGAAACTAATTTTTTTTATTTTTTCATCTATATTACAAACTTTATTTAAAAATTGGTAATTTTCTCATGGACTGAAAATTCATGGTTTTCCACATTCAGGAAAGGCTTGAGTTTGAGAAAGAAGCCTTTCCAACCTAACAATATTTCATCCCTTTCTTATCACCCTTTGCTTTGTAAGGATCTTCTATATACTTGTGCATTATAATTATGTTAGATATCTGGGAAGTGGAACACATGAACTTCCTAATACTTTACAGAAGATTAGTCTATATCAGTTTTGGTAGTTTTCAACTTATCAAGAACTTCCTTCTGAAAATCACAGATTAATATATTTGGAAACAGGAGGCATCAAGTCCAACTGATATTTCAACAAGAAACCCTTCCAGAACCTAGAGATGTGATCATTTAAAATTTGAATACATTAACTAACTCCTCTTGCAGATTATTCAATTTGTAATCACAATAATTATTAGGAAACGTGTCTTGAATTAAGTAAAAATTCAATTTAACAAACATTTAGGAAGCAACTCAAAGCTTCTTTGTAACTTCCAATCTCAGTTTTTATTTCTAGGCTGTGGGTTCAACTTGAGGAAGCATAATTTCACTTTTACATAACAATCCTTCTTATATTTAAAATTAATTATCTTGTCTTCCTTAAAACATCAAATCTCTAACTATGCCACTCTTGGATTAGTCTTCCTATAGCAATATCTCCAATTCCTTCACCATCGTGGTTGGCATTTCTAAAAAACTCTAGAATCTAACAATAACCTATTTAAAACATGATGCTTGGAATTTAATACAATACTTTTCAATGTGGTCCAGCCAAAGCTGGGTATAGCAGTATAATTTATTTAATCCTGATAGTAAGATTTTCTTACGATAACCCTAAGATTTCTTTTGGAAATGATGATGATTGTGAGGTTTGGGGTTGAGTTGGATTTTTTTGGGGAGGGGTGTTGTTATTGTTTAACATGCCATTGACTCAAATTAAGTCTGTAGCCTAATTATATATCCAGATTTCCTTTATAGGAACTGTTATCTAGCCATTTCTATCTTGTATTTGTTCACTTAATGGCTAATGTGAAATACTTTTGAGATTTAGTGAAGTACTTTCATGGCTGTTCTACATCAGTGATCCCTATGAAGAAAGAATGTCAGGGATTCCTTCATGTCCTCACCAGGCTGCAGATTGCACATAACTTGACAAACTTCTCACTCATAATTCCTTCTGTGTCTGTATTTCTATCTCTCTGTTTCTATCTCTGCCTCTTACACACACACACACACGTACACACACACACATTAATTGATGCAATTTTTTGTCAAAAGAAATGAAATGTTTCAATAAATGCTCAGATAATATACTCACTAATATCACAATCCCATCCATATCCCAACAAAAGAATTTTGTCAAGGAAGAAAATAATTTGCCCCATAGAATTATAGAAATAATTGGTTAAACTGGCCTTTCTGTTCTTTATGTCAGGTACCAATTTGTATGTCTTAAAACTTTTACCCTTAACTATATTTAATTTGCAAATTAACCAAAAAATCTTAAGGTCCTTCACATAGTAACTAGAAATTTTGTAGCTCCATAGTCCATTATTATATTCAAGCTTGTGACCTAGAGGTGAAAAGATTTGTATATTTCATTATCAATTTCAAAGTTATCAAATCTCTTGGGTTTTACATTATATTACCATCTACCATCTAACTCCTATAATCTAATTCTAATTACTCATTCACAAATGGCATCCTCACGGAGTGGAGAGACAGAAAGTGCTTTGATATTTATCAAATTATATACTATCCTTGAGTATTCCCAGCAATATTGTATGAATTAATGGAACTCACAAAGAACAACCACTCTCCTTCTTAAGTCCATCAGTCTTTCAAATCTGATATCTCAGTTGAAGGAAAACCAAAACAAGAATACACAGGCGTGCACACACACACACACACACACACACACACACACACACACTCTAAACTAATTTCCTAAAGATTTTGCCTAAAAAGTAGAACTTTAACAAGCCACTTCTGTAACTCCAAAAAAAGAAAAAAGGAAAAAAAATGCAAATTCCTTCCATATAAGTTCATATATATTTTTAAAAAATTAAATACATTTTGTGAAAATGAGAACTGTAACATCAGTGAGTGAAATATTTAGTTTAATTTAGATTCAGAAAAGAAAATACTATCTCATGCTTAATTTACTAATTGTTAATGAAAGAGGAAAATCCTCATTAATTAACTAATACAAAATAATATGAAATCCATAAAATGAATTCTGACTGCAGGGACATTAGAAGAAGCCAAATAGAATCTCATGCGTAATATTAAAAGTGATTAGCTCATGTTAACTACCCTTAAAACATATGCAATAAGCAATTATTACCAGCCTATTTTAGAATAAATCCAACAATATTTATTAATAGCCTAGATTTAGATAGGCTTTATATAAAAATTTATAACATCAAGCTCAACCCCTATGAAAAGGAAAGAGATGTGGAATATGAAATGCACAAACAAAAATGGCAGTGATCTCCTTCCCTGCTCCCCAATAGTCTCACTTGAAATAAATAGTTCATATCAATTAATCTCTATCTTTTGAAGTGCTTCTTGCTAATCAGAAATCTTCCTTAGCTGAAGGAGTTTTATAATGATCACTGACAATTGAAAGAGCTGTCCTAGGTTTCCAATTATGGATCAGTGCATTAAAGTGAAAGAAAATCTATCCTTATTCGGTACATATGGCTCTAACTCATTTATCAGGGAAAGGAACAGAATGAAAGGAAACAAAAAAAAAAATGAAGGTTCATGAAGGACATGAAAGATTTCAACTTACCATTTTTGGCCTTGCAAGATTTGTTGTCAAGTTGTATTAGATACCCTTCCACGCAGCTACAAACATATGACCCATATGTATTTATGCAGGTTTGACTGCAAGTCCCATATACAGCACATTCATCTTGATCTAAAAGGAAAATTGGCATTATTGCTCAGTGGCTATATTTATGAAGAATTCCATTCTCTTTATGGTGACTGTATTTTCATGAAACCTTAGGAATATTCTTTTCTATTAAGAAACAAAAATCAACTGCAAAAAAAGACATACTAAAACTACACTAAAAATACAGTTTTAAATAATTAATTCATAAAGGTAATAGAAATCTTAAACTTAATAGTTCTTGTATTTTTTTTTAATTGCTTCTAGGTTTGGGAAAGGGATCCTATTGACTGCTTGGTAGCAGTTTGACAGTTTTTGCAAATACAGAGAATGCAACTGCATGGCCAAAGCTCCAAGGGCATTACACTGTTATTAAAAATAAAATAATAGATCCAGCATCCAAAAGGACAAATGTGGCCCTTTGGTGAAGATCTGGAAAGAATTTTTTAAATGATTTTACCCAATAACTTTTACATTTCAGTTATGTTCTACTCTTCATGACTCCATTTAAGATCTTGGCAAAGATACTTGAGTATCTTTGACTTTCTCCAGGTAATTTTATAGATGAGGAAACTGAGGTAAACAAAGTTAAGTGACTTGCCTAAGATCACATATCTGGTAAGTGTCTGAGGCCAGAATTGAACTGACTACAGATCAAATATTCTATACACCTTGCCATTTAGCTGTCCTGCTACTTAAATAAATAACTGTTGCCTAACTAATTACATAAATAGAACCATTTCCACCTTTAAATATTTTCCCAAGTACTTATTTCTTCAAACTCCTTTGCTAAATCCCTGCCTAAAGAGAATAAAATACTTAGTATGCATTCTCTAGGATAAGGATTACCAACTTAGAGTAAATATAGCTTTAGAGGGTAAAAGAAGTTTGTCTTGGGCTATGGGGGATATCTTCTATGTAATTATATAAAAGATAAGGATAAGGACTTAAAATGTAGTTTGATTAGCATAGACATTTGTGGGGTAAGACTTCCTCAATTAGGTCAGGCCCTTCTCTACAACTTAAAATCTTTTAAATTGGTGAGTGCACTTGTCCAAGGCTAGAATGTGTCTGAAGTAGAACTTGAAGCAGATTTCTTGGTTTAAGGATGGCTCTCTAGCCACTATGCCATACTTACTCTCAAATAGCCATACTATCTTATTTAAATTAACTCATTTCTTTATTGTATTTCTTATGTGCAAATGGATAGACAATGCTAGAATTTATTTCCTTCCATGTTGATTAGGAGAGACAAGAAAATTAACCAAAAATAAAGGGGTTTAAGAACCAATATGGAGAGCCACTGCTCTAGGAGCCTAAAATTGATGATAGGCAGTAGTAATGAAGCCAAATATACAAAAAAAACAAACAATCAAAGACAATTTGGAGAGAAACATGTACATTATACTCAGGCCATAATGCAGTATGTTGGTCATGAAGATTAGCATTTGAGAAATGGTTTTAAATATATCGTTCAGGATAGGACTCAAAAAGAAGAGTGAAATATTGCAAATGAACAGCCCCAGGGCTGCACTGGTACTAGAAAATATTAAGAAAAAGCACAAGGAGAAAGCCTCCAGCACCAAAAGATTAAATGTGTCCTCAGGGGCATTCATAGAAAAATACAGACAAGAATTTTAAAGTTTGAGAAGTTGTTAACAGCTGCAAACCTTACAACTAGAATTTCATATTAGTATATGCTTGCCAAATAACTATGGATTGATTGATCAATGTCACCATGGTTCCACTGAGATATTTGAGGAATACAAAGATGAGTAATTGCTTTTTGGGGGACAGGATTAACATAAGTAATGAAGGTGGGGTTATAGGGATTGCATGGGAAAATATAATTAAAAACAAGAACTAATCCCTTCATGGTGGCAAGGACTGATCTTTCTTTCAGTGATTCTTTAGTCTCCATTTAATTGGTTCCCTCTTCAGCTCTTCTGAAGTGGTTCTGCATCTGATTCAGCACAAATTTATCATGTCTATTATTATGTCCTCTTAGCCATGATACATTGCTGTCATTTTGACAGGATGTCCCTCAATCATTTTCCAAAATCCATCCATCCATATATTTCAAAATACTGCTATTTCTTTTCCAGGACCACAGGGGAATAATAGAGTGGGTGAAATGACTCTTAAGATCTAGATGATTTTTAGCCTCTTTTCTGGGGATTATTAAGAAATGTGGTTTGTCTCCACTCAGTTACCTTAATGATTATACATAAAAATCAACATTGAGTCCTGAATTGAGGTATTGCATGGGTCTAAAGATTGAGCCAATTCAGTCTAAATAATATTCTTAGTTGTGCATTCAGATATTATAAAATAATTAGACCATTTAATTGATCTAAAAGCAGTTATTAAACTTTTATTAAATGTGAGAGATTATGTCAGCACCAGGGATACAAAGAGAAAAGTGAAATAGTCTCTTCACTCAAGCAGTTTGCAGTCTAAGGAGGCAACCAGTTATCAGTGATCTCTTTATTGCCAAATTCTTCCCTTAGTAGTTACTTTCCTCTCTTTTCATAACCCAATACAATTGGGCTTCCAACCTTATTGTTCCACAGAAACTATTTTTGCCAAAGTTACTAACTCTTAATTGCCAAATACAATGGCCTTTTATCAATTATCATTTTCAGTCTCTCTGCAGTTGATCATTTTTGACATGGCTGATCATTCTTTTCTCTATTATCTCTTATCCTAAATTTTAATGACACTTTTTTTTTTTTGCTGAGGCAATTGGAGCTCAGTGACTTGCCCAAGGTCACACAGCTAGGAAGTGTTAAGTGTCTGAGACCAGATTTAAACTCAGGTCCTCCTGACTTCAGGGCTGGGACTCTATCCACTGCACCATCCAGCTGCCCCAAATGACATCACTCTTTCCCAATTTTCCTCCTTTCTTTCTGATCACTCCTTCTCCATCTCCTTTTCTGGAACTTCATCTAGTTCATATACACTAATGGTGAGTATCCCACAAGACTCGGTTATGGGCCATCTTCTCTTCTCCCTCTACACTCTTATTGATCTCATCAGCTCCCATGGATTCAATGATCATCTCTATGAAGATTATTCCCAAATCTGCCTGTCTAGCTTTAACTTCTCTTCTGACTTACATTTGTACATCTTTAACTGCTGTTAGATATCTTGAACACGATTTGATATAGACATCTTAAATAGAATATATTCAAAACTGTACTGATTATCTTTCCTTCCTACCACCATCTTTCCAGTCCCCCGATCTCTGGGATCAAATATAAAATCCTATTGTCATTCAAAGAACTTCATAATATAGTACCCCACTTTTTGGAAATTTCTAATATTCATATTTGATTTCACCTCCCCCCATACACATTCTTTGATCTAGTGACACAGGCTACCTTATGGCCCTCAAAATAGATACTCTGAGTCCAACTTTGGACATTTTTGCTGTCTTCTATGCGTGAAATGCTTTCCCTCCTCATCTTTACCTTCTAGATTCTCTTGCTTCCTTAATTATTAGATAAAATCCCACCTTCTATAGGAAAGCCTTTCCAAATTATTCTTAATTCTAGGATATTCCCTCTTAATTATTTGAAATTTATATTGAATATACTTTATACATTGTTACTTGCATTATGCCTTTCCTATTAGAATGAGGACTCCTGGGATAGGTAGTTGGTGCAGTGGATTTAGTACTGGCCCTGGGTTCAGTAGGACCTGAATTCAAGTTCTGTCTTAGATTCTTGACATTTACTGTGTGACCCTGGGTAAATCACTTAACTCCAAATGATTAAAAAAAATGAGTACTTCATTAAGTCATGGATTATTATTTGCCTTTCTTTGTATCTTGCATGACACATAGTACATACTTAATATATACTGATTAATTGGTATATATATATATGTATATATATATATCAGTATATCTAGTCTAGTGCTTATGGGTGTGATTGTGTTTATGAGTGTTCATAAAGTAGTTGGGGTGATCAAGGAAATCTTCATGAAAAAGATAGTTCTTGAGAATAATCTTAAAGCTTAATCTCAGGATTAAGATGAGACAAAATGTTCAACAAAACACTACCTCAGACAACTACTAGTTATATGACATTTACTTCATCTCAATTTCTGCTTCTACAAAAGAGAATGGTAATGCTTGTACTTTCTATTTTATAGGGTTGCTAGGAGACAAATAATTGTCATAATATAAAAAAGTGAGTTCATATTACTTAAAAGACTTTTCCAGTTCAACTTTAGTTACAAGTTAGAATGGATGATAGTTAAAGTTCTTTCAACTTCAAGATTCTGTGATAATAGCTGTTCCTGTTGTCTATAAACACAACATGTTTGTATGCTATTGTGTGGCAAAATTAAAAGAGATTTTTAACTACATTAATATACATCTTTTATCTAGACACTGAAGTTTGATAGTTTACTGTACTCTGCTCTGGTCAGACAAACCTTTTAGGAAGGACATTAATGATCTATATCTTCCAGAGGAAGGTAATAAGTATGATCAAAACACTAGAAACTATATTACTCAAGAAAGGAATGAAACTGAAGATATTTAGTTTGTGAAAGAGAAGGTGGAAAAAATTTTTATAAAAGAATCTTCATATATTTGAAGTGTCATTATGTAAAAGAGGAAATAGGCATTTTATCCTTGGATGTAATGCATATGTTTTATACTAAATGTTGGAAATTTGAATGAAATTGATTATTGTTATAAAAGAAAAAAAACATTCCTAATGATTACAGCTATGGATGGATTAATGAATGAGATATCTTGAGAGATGATTTGACATCTCTAATGATATTCAGATAATGAATGGCTGCTTCTCCAGATCATTATAAGAAGAAGCTATAATTTTCTTTTTTTAAAAATGCCCTATGAAATCCAACCCTGAATCACTATATTTCAAACCCCTTATTTCCTGACTCCATGGCTGGTGATATTTCCATTGTCCCATATTATACTTGTCTGCTTGAGGAAAGGAAAACATTGTCAGGTACACAAAACCTTAATTTAAAATTTCTTTGTAAAGGGAATTGAGAGCCATATTGCAGGTAGGGCACAGAATAAAATATTTTCAGTATATTTAAGGGAATTTAACACATCTTGCTTCTGATTTTTGTTGTTATTGTTGTTGTTGCTTCCTTGTAGGTGAATGGTCAAATATATACTGAGAATGGATTTGTTGAGACAGGTTAAAAAAAAATCACTGACACTGGAATTTAAATAAATACAAAGGATTTCTCTTATAACTTCTAGGTATCTGAAATAACTTCATATGATGAAGTCTTATCCTCCTAACAAAACTACAAGTCTTTTAGAGAAAGAGATGTTTTCCTCTTCTTTCATATTAACTTATTTCTCAGTTCTCTCCCACACCCCTTTGACTGGTTCAATGATTATCCCTATGATAGATTCCCAAATGAATATATTTAGTCCAAATTTCTTTCTTTTTAACTTCAATCTTTTGTTACCAATTGCTTATTGGACTTCTTCACCAAGATGTTTTGTAGGCATTTTTAAGCTTTACATATCCAAAACAGAATTCATTATATATGTCCTACTAAAACCTATCCTTCTGGGGAAGGTAGGTAGTGCAGTAGATAGAGCATCAGTCCTGAAGTCAGGAGGACCTGAGTTCAAATCTGGCCTCAGACACCTAACTCTTCCTAGCTGTGTGACCCAGGGCAAGTCACTTAACCCCAATTGCCTCAGCAAAATAATAATAATAATAAATAAAGATGTCATAAAAGATGCTCTCCTGGGTCCCTTTCTGCTCTAATTCTATGATTCTGGGATGAGGTACAGTGTGTAATCAATGAAAAGAAAAAAAAAACTATTCTTCCTCCAAATTGCTTTTTTTTCTTTCATTTTTCATCATTCAGACTCATGATCTTGGAGTCATCCTTTACTCTAGCTAGTCTCTCTTTCCTAATCTTGTCAGTTCTACCCGAACAATATTTCTTATGCTAATCTCCTTCCCTCTTCTCAATACATCTACCCATCATCTCCCACTTGCACTATCCTAATAATCTCTAATTGGAATCACTCTGCAATTAGAACAAACATCTAACTTTGTTATTCCTTTACTACAAAATTTCTAATTATTATTTATTGTTTCTAAGATACAATTCTAAAACCTCATTCTAAATTTGCGTTTGTTATTCCATTCTTATTTCAAGTTGCTTTCCACAAATCCTTTAAGCTGGTCAAATTGGTTCATTCCTATCTAGCTCTTGCCTAATCAACTTTACAATAGTAGTTCTACAAATCTAGAATGTTCTTGCTTCTCTCTGTTTTGTAGATTTCCCAACTTCCTGAAAGTACAATTCAGATATCACTTCCTCCCTGGAGTGCCTTTCTAAATGTTCTAGTAAGTAATATTTTTTCTTCTTGAAATTATTTCTCATTACTTTTTTTATGCTTTGTATTTACTTGCAAGTTGTATCTTCCCAGCAAAAATATAAGGTCCTTGAGAACAAGAACTTTATTTAAAAAACTGTTTTATGCCACCAGTATCCACTTTAGTACCTAACATAGAAGTGATTAATGAAAGCTGTCAAATTGGATTGAATAGAAAGGTATTCTTGAAGAATACATGAGAAGTTAGTAGAAGGCCTTTCATTACAATTTTGTAGGATACACTAGTTTCCACTGTTTATTCCATGAATATAAAAAAGTATCTCATTTATCTGAGCAATGCATAGTTTTGGACATGTTCTAAAAAAGGTATCTCCTTGCATATGTTAATATCATATAAGATTCCCCATTCTATAATAGTTGTAATAATTATGAGAATAATAAAATATATTTATTAAGACTTACCAAGTGTTTTATATACAGTATTTCATTTGATGCAACTACAGATACAATTTACTCAAAGATCACCTGTATAGTAGTATCAAATGAGCTATAAAAAGAGGGTAAAATATTCAAAAAAGTTTTTTGTTGACAAAGAAAATGTTCCAGATAAAGTTTAAAGAGAGGAAGGATTTTCTTCATATGATGAGTTTCTCAGAAGGTTTTCATTTGGAAATGACATTATATGAATTACATGATACTGCAGAGACTCAGTGAAAAGCATGAGCACTCAATTATGTACACAGAAAAAAAATCGATGAATAAATGAATGAAAATACATTTATTAAGGATTTATTATATGCCCCACCATATAGTTTTTCAACAAAGTTATGAGGATAGTGGCCATTCTTAAAGATTTTAAAGATGGAGAAAAAGAAGTTAAATCTCTTGCCCGGGATTACCTAGCTATTACATACCTGAGGCAGAATTTGAAATAAGATTTTTTTTTCATTTAAATATGGCACTTGATCACTGTAGCCCTTAACTTTTTTCTTTTGTAAAATAAATTTGTTTTTTCTTAGTATAAACATTCATACTTTGGGTATTTTATAGAAATCTGGGAAATTAAATGTAATATAACATGGTTCTATGAAATACAAGCAATAATAATAAGATAATGCTATAATAATAATAATTACATTACATAATTCTTCAAGGTTCACTAAGTACACACACACATACACAAATATATTTCAACAATCCCTTAAAGTAGAAACTCAGTTATAAGACCCTGAACTAAATATGTCTAATATTCTATTCATTATGCCTCAGTCTATCAATTATTCTACATCAATCAATAAATCCAAAGCCACTTAAGATGTTTCTCTGTGCCAAGCACTGTGTTAAATATTGGCGCAATAGCTGGAAGGTATAAATTGTTGTGGATTGGTTGTTATCTCAATCTTGAAGAAAATAAGATGCTGTATTTAACATATATTGGATCACTTGTTGACTTGGTGAGGGGATGGGGGAAAGGTGTTGTGCCACAGTTTCATGTCTTAGTTTCCCTCATTGCTCTGTTTCAGTTTCCCTTAATTGTTCTGCCTCAGTAGCAACTCCCCACCACTTCCTGACCATCAGGAATAATTGGGCTAGCATTTCAAAGGAGTCATAAAACCTCCAGATAGTCCATCTCGACATACCTCTTACCTTTTGGCTTCAGACTTACTATCTCCCAGCTCTTTTCCCAGGCTTGTCCCACTTCCTTCACCCTCTACCTGTCAGGATTGAATTGATAATCCTTTCCTGGAACTCCAATCCCCCCAGTTTCTTATCCCTCTTTCTGCCTCGTGAGCTCTTTGTTCCCTTGAGCACCAGAGCCCTATAAGAATCCTGTGACCAAACTTACTATTTACTGTACCTACTTGAGATCCAGTTGGCTGGCTAATGTTTGCCAGTCTAAACTCTCAATGGACTGTGTGCTTTGAGACAAGGGTCCCAGCAGTCCTGATCCATAACTATGGATTCTAAACTCTCAATTAACATCAATAAAATATTAATTAATCTGCAATGTGTGATACTGCTTCAGTTTCTCCCTGAGCATTACATTGGGAGGGAAAAAACTTCTTAGAACAAAGGGTTTTTTGTAGGGGTGAATGTTGAAAATTATCCATGCATATATTTTGAAAATAAAAAGCTTTAATTTACAAAAAAGAAAATAAGATACTGGAACTGTTAGATTTAAATTATTTAGTTACCTTTGCAACTTCTCCCATCTTCTGCTATTTCATATCCATCCTCACAGTAGCATCTTGTACTATTCCTTATAATTGCACATTTATATTGGCAATTCATCTGCTGGCAATTTGGTAGCAGTTCTGGAGGGGAAAAACACAAAAATACATATATTTATCTTTAAAATTCATTTAGTTTCCTTAAATGTTTCCAAGGCATTTTTATTTTTGTGGCAGTAGAAACTACTTCTATTTTCACTCTATTGTATCGCCAAGTCAATTTTTTCTTTGGAAAAAAAAAAAAAAAGAAGTGTTGCATTTCCAAAAAAACAAATGCATCAGTATATATATATATATATATATATGTATATATATATATATATTTTGTATGACTTTTTGGCTTCTTACTTCTTTGAACTTCATGCATGCTCAAAGTCATTTCTTACAAAATTTAGTATATTTAAATTATTTCAAATCAATTTTTAAAAATGCATCCATTTTAAAAGGTTGATTTCAGTATCTGTGCCTTTCCCATCTAACATATCAATTGACTTTCTATCTGTCAACAGTTTATTTTGATTTAGTAAGTCATGTTTAAACTTCACATCAGTCAATGTGCATATATTCCATTTTAATAATTTATCTTTTATTTCTAGGGCAATGTTAGGCAAACACTGGACATAATATATTTCATTCTATCTAATGATGGCATTTTATCTAAATTACGACAAAGATGCTGCTGAAGCAATAGTTCACAAATTCCAGGAGTAAATTACATTTTATAGAGACAAAGGCACTCATAGGTTAAAACAATGGCAAGATCAGGTTTCTTGCAAAAGTCTGTTTCAGTAATCTGATATATTAAACTAGATCAACATTTGATTTCAAATGTCCTTCCTGCAGTGGGGGATTTAGGGTATTAGTGACTGGTGACAAAGTGGCTGCTTCTCTCCTAAAGAAAAAGTAAGAAATAGGCTGGACAGATATTGTATAAATAATTCAATCCATTCATAATCTGCAGACATTTGCAGCAAAGCTTGGTAATGTTTCAAGAAAATTGTAATAAAATCTCAGAAAAACCAGGAAAAAGAAAACTTTACTCTAGAGAATGGCTTAAAGTAATTGGGCATTTTTCCAGATAGGAAAAAAAAATCATCAGTTAACATTTTCATTTGTCTATTGTCACTTTTATTTTAAGTTAACCATAATCCATTTAATGACTATTGGGTCATGAAAGAAAATCCAACATTTCCAGAATTCTAAATCAGAAGATCCATTCAGAAGATGGCCAAGTGAACTGAGATGTCAGACTTAGTCACATCAATTTAATTTAACACATTCATTAAGAGCTTTATAGATGCTGTTCTTAGAGCTATACTCAGAAGAGATAGAGTCAAAGAAAATGAAATGCACCTTGCCCTCAAGGAGATTATTGATAAAAGGGGGAAATTCATGTCATACATCCCTAGGGCAAGGGTTAGGACTAGCATAAGCAGTGAAAAGAACATTTGATTCAGAGGCAGAAGACCTTTGTTTAAATCCTATATGCCATTTTAAACCTGTATGAATTGGGGTATTTCCTTAACTTCTCTCAGTCAGTTTCTTTACCTGCAAAATGACTAGATTGGACTAGATGGTCTTTAAAGTCCCATCTGGCATTAGGAACTATGATCCTATGTTTTGAGGTCCCTTCTAGATGTTTATAAAAAAGAGTTTTAAATAAATTATAACTGATTCCTGCGTTCAAACCTTCAAAAAACAGATTTAATACTTAGCAAAAACTTTTATCATAATAATGAATTCAGATTACCTTAATCTGACAATAAAAAGAATTTACTGATAAAAAATAGAGCATAAAGATTTGGATAGTGGTACAATGTGTACAATTCAGCATTCATTTTAAAAATATTTTTATGGATTAACTAATGAATCAGAGAATTAAATGAATTGCCAATATTAAAAAACAAACAGTAATGGTCATATTGGAGGCTGAAGTTCAGATTTTTCAACTTCTAAATTCATCCCCCATCATCTTTCTTAAAGTTTATAAGTTAACATGATATAATGGATAGAATGTTAGACATGAGTTTAATTCTCCCTCAGATGCTTACATTCTATATGAGTCTGGGCAATCACTTAGCCTCTGTTTGCCTCAATATTCTTATCAGTAAAATGAAGATAATAATAGCCTCTTCTTTCCAGGGTTATTGTGAGGATAAAACTCAAGTAGTTATATGAAAATTATTGTTAAGTTGTTATTATTGTTATTATTATCCTTATGCAGCATAAAGATTTTTTTAAAATTATTAGTCATTTTTTTTCTTTTTCTTCTTTTCCTCCTCTTCTTCCTTCCTCACAAAACAAAGGAAAGCCATTTTATTTTAAGTTGTTATTTAAAGTTCTTCAATAGCAATATTACCCAGAACTAAGGTAAAACAATAATACATGTTGTTCATGGATTCCTTTGCATCCCTACATGAGATTAAAATGGCAACAGAAAGAAAAGGGTACAAAGAGGATGATAAATATGGAAGGAAGCTAGCAGATTGGAAGAAATAGAGAGCAGGAAAGCTCAATTCTTGGATGCTTGAAGAGAAAGAAAACAACTACAACAAGACAAGACAACAATAAAACAAAAACAAAATTCAGTCATTGAATACTTTGATCCAAAAATGTTTATATATAGGGTACACACTACTGTATAGGGAGAGTAACAGCTGATGTTGAATGGTGAATGATGATGAAACAATACATTTTATTAAGGAAAACTTTGAACTTCAAAATCATTTATATATGGAAAAAACTAGCAGTGAGTTTTTAATTGCTATGTAACCCTTCTGAGAGTCCCGCATTTGCCTAATTGCAAAGTATTACAATCATTATGGAAATAATTATGTTTCAGATTAATTTTATTGTCAACTTTATTACAGCAGTAAATTCTATACATTTGCTCTATCCTCTTGGATATTGTTTAAAATCAGCATCAGAACCAATATGGATGAAAGCAGACTCCTAGGAAGGGGTAATATACTCTTCTGAAAGCTGAAGTTTTCCATTAATACTATCAATGTTGTTGTTTATTTTCTTTAGGACAAGTGGACAAAGAAAGCTACTTTTTTATTCTGGAGACTATATCTGTATCTTGCTCACCCAGATCTAATTATTGTTCTGATAATCCTCAGTGTCAAGCAAGACAATATTGTCTGTCTGAGAGACAGTCAGCAAGGCATAGTAGATAGAGATTTGGATTCAGAGTCAAGAAGATCAGTTTCAACCTTATTTCAGACACTTACCCCCATGATTCTTAACAAATCATTTGACCTATGTTAATCTCAATTTCCTCTCCTCCAAAATGAGAAGGAAAAGACAACATGACTTCTGAGGTATTTTCAAGTTACCAATCTGTGATCTTAGATCTTATGATGTTACCTTCCTTAATTTTCTGAATTGTTCTGTATGTTGCTGCCCTACCCTTCTCTCATAAATATTTGTGAATGTTTATTTGTGTGTGTGTGTGTGTGTGTGTGTGTGTGTGTGTGTGTGATAGAGAGAGAGAGAGAGAGAGAGAGAGAGGGAGAGAGAGAGAGAGAGAGAGAGGGAGAGGGGGGGAAGGAGAGTTAAAAGAAATGGAGAGTTGAATCAACAAAAATTCAAAACTTTTTTGAAAAATAACTTAGAAAATATTAACTATTAAAAACATATTGCTTGAAATAAATGGGTTATTGACTAGAGATTGAAACATGCTCATTTTTTTCATTTAATTCCCTTTGTACAAGGCACTCATATTTTTCATACTTGTATCTTGTTGTGAAAACACTTGATTTACATATAAAATGATTATAATCTTGACATCTGATGAATGGTTTGTAAAAAAAATAATATTCTACTATTAAACATACATTTGACAACATGGATTGATTGTATGTTGATTGCTTTCCTGGTTGTTTGTGTGTGTGTATGTGTATATGTATATATGTGTGTGCGTCTATATATGTCTATATTTTATTGTTTTACTGACACTTTTCCCCCCTTATTAGTAGAAAATGTCACACTGTATATTGGAATGAGCAGTGGTCTTGGAATTGTGTAGCTTGAATCCAAATCCCAAATCTGTCACTAAATAATTTTTGATTTTAGATGAATAGCTTCACTTCTTTATGCCTCAGTTTCTGCTGGACTAGATACTTAATAATTTCTAAGAATTCTGCCTTTTTATAGCATTCTTCTGTCCCATGTGTTATAGGGATTTGTTTTTCTTATATTCCTTCCTTTTACATTCTAGTATGAAGCCATCCACTTTGGGTGACCTTCCCTGAAGTATACTTGGAATGCAAATTTCCTCAAATGTAAGAAAAATAAAAACTGTAGGAAATGATGATTTTTGCTTATGCGGTCTCTTTGTTCCCATGAAATATGAATATAATCCTTTCAACCAATTGTATATCTACATTTAATGTTCTATCTAAGCACAAACCAATTAACAATTCAGACAAGCCATTTTCATCAAATACTAATGCTGTTCTCCTCAGTCTTTAGAGATTCTGCTTTCTAATTGAACTGGAATTCCTGAAGCATTTCCACAAATCTGCACCATTATATGGTTTCTCTAAGCACACAAAAATGAATATCCTGACTTGCCTCTGAATTTGGCAACCAGATTTCAACAAGTAGACCACTTATTTTATCATTGGATTCCCTTTGGAAGGTTTATTTTGGCTGTCATTATGATCCATCACCTGGACAAACAAATTGTTAAGTCACCGTCAACAGATCAAACATGACAAAGTATAGTTTTTTGTTTTGTTTTGTTTTGTTTTTTGTTTGTTTGTTTTATAATTATCCTAATTTAATTTGGGCTAGCAAGGTTCTTCTTGTCACAAAGACCATTATTCTTCTGGTGTTGTTGTGAATCATGAAACAGAACACACCACAGAGAAAAAAAAATTTCAAAGGGTGACAGAAAAGCAGATGGTAGGGTGGGCAGGTGACAAAACATCAAAAATAAACAATTTAAAATGAGACACAAGGATTAAATCAGAACTATAGGAATGAGAAACAAGATAGCTAGTCAAAAGAAAAGCCCAATTGTGCCATTAGTATTCTCTTAGTATAAAGAGAAATCAAAAAAGGGATGCAATCCATTGGTTAAATACTGCATAGGAGCCATGGGCAAGAATCATATTTGATGGGTAGCCTTGTGATCTGCATCAATGAAGTGGATATAAATGAGATTATAGGACCTTTTTGAGTATCTAAGATACACATAAACACACAATACAATGTACACATATGACTTAATGTGTGTATACATCAATACACATACATGTATATATGAATGTAAATACATGGATGGTTAGATAAATATATTCTCTAAGATCAATTTAATTCTTTGAGGATTTTTGTCAATTCTTGCAGATAGAGAAAAAAATTAAAAATTATGTGTAAACCTTTTTCTCCCATTCCCAAGGTATCCACGCATAGAAGTATCTGAGAGGTTTACAAACTGGAATAATAATTCATTGCCCATTTAAGGAGAAACAACTTTGACCACTATTTGTATAAGAAATTTTTTAACTGACTAGAAGGGGAAATATTTTGCTTTTTCTTATGTATGAGCTTGAAATAAATGGCTATTACATCAGTATTTTCCTCATTTCTGTTATTTGAAGACTGAAAACTGATATTACAATTTCCCATATTAGAAATTCCCCCTTGTCTACACAATGAACTTCTGATATACTTAGAACAGTGATAATTTGTGTCATATCTTGCTTTTTCTAACCTACATTGAAGAATACAACCTAAATCAACTGGCAGAGATTGGATAATTGGCTATTTCTGCAAATATGAATTCATTCATAATCTTTCACTGTCTGTCAGTTACCCTAGTTTCACACTTATTCATCCCATATGTATTCACTGAATATCTATCTTGGATAATGCACCATTCTTGGCAATGTATTTAGTGTGTTCTTAAATTGTAAAAAAATAAATAATGCTAAAATAATTCTTGCAAATTTAAGTAACAGGTAGGATAACCAAGTTGTCATTTCAAATGAATGGAGGATGCTTTGATGTGGAGTCAGAGGAATTGGGTTCAAGGCCCACCACTCATAATCATCACTGTGTTACTTTGATCATATCACAACCACCCTGGCTTTAGTTTTCTTTTCTAGAAAATGTAGCGGTTAGAATAATGGCTTTGGAGGTCCCTTCTCATTCTAGATCTAAAATACTATAAACTTTAGTAAAGCCAATTCTTCTTCTAACAGGATTTGTCTCCCATAAAGGAGCCTTTTCACCAAAGATGGTCAGGAAACCCCAGAACAGAGAGACCTTGAGAGCCCCAGAAAACAGTAGCTGAGAGTACACAAGCTAAGACTTCTCAATAAGAAGTGGGTGGTACAGGTGATAGAGCCCCATCCTAGAGTGTGGAAAAACTGAGCTCAAATCTGATCTTAGATACTTCCTAGCTGTGTGAACCTGGACAAATCATTTAAACTCTCTTTGCTTCAATTTCCTAATCTATAAAATGGGGATAAGAATAGCATCCCTCTCCCATGGTTGCTGTAAGGATCAAATGAGATACTATTTATAAAGCATTTAGGATAGTGTCTGGTATATGGTAAATGCTATATACATGCTTGCAATTATTATTAACATTAATACTATTATTAGATGTCACAGTGACATCTGAAGATGCAGGACTCGGAATCTCAATGATTCAGAGTGGTCTAAGTAAGGGAGAAGGATGTCAGGACCATATTAAGGCAAAGCAGGACTGGACACTATCTAAAAGTTCAACAGGAAGGCAGAGGGGAATAGAACCTGGCATTAGCACAAGATTCCAGCTCAAGTATTATGGCTGAAGAGATAATTAAATCAAAGAAAAAACTCCTAAATATCAAAAATTATTGTAAATCGAATTCTACAACTGCAATAAACACTCTTGAAGAAAGAAGCAGGAGAATAAGTACCTTTACAGAGAGGGGCACATTTTATTTAACTAATGAAATGCCTGAAAACTAGAACAGAAGTAATATCATCAAGAAACATTCTAACAAAATCAAAAGATTTAAAAAGAATAATAAGACAATTATATTTAAAAAAAATAATCTGGGATATAGGACAGGAATAAATAATTAAAACAAATTAATCAATGGGCTTTTTGGAAGGAAAATATAATCATGGTAACATAGCACTTAGCTATTAAAAATAATAGGAGAAATTAAAATACAATATTGCAAAAGCCAAACAAGATAGGTCTGCAACCAAGAATAACTTACCTTCAAAAGTTGAGCATAAATCTAAAGGAGAAAATCATGGGTTTTTAATGAAATAGAGTACTTTTAAGCATTTCTAATGAAAAGACCAGAGCTAAGTAAGGACTCTGAAATACAAATCCATACATCCAGAGAAACCCAGAAAGGTAAATTTATTTGAATACAATTAGAAAAAGCTGCATAGCATTGTAAAGGTAGCCTTGTAATAAAGTGAGAAGAAATGTGTCTCTTTAAGAACCATTATTTATTACAAAGTTATGATTAAAAAAGAAAATTATAAGTCCTTTTCTGAGATTCTGAATATGATAAAGAAAGAGGATAATTAAAGGACAAAAATAGTAGGACAAAGATACTAGTATGAAAAGGAGGACAATGGGTTGACTTGCTTTCTCTTTTAAGTGAGGTATGTGAGAAGACAATGTATAAAGGAGGAAGAAAGGTTAGGGGGTGGTGAGGTGAAAGATTAGTTTACTGGGATCTAAAGTAGAATAAGGAGTTTGAATAAACAAAAAAAATAGTTTAGAATTACAATAGAAAAACAAGTGAGAATACAGAAAAGTGAAGCCAATCAAATTTTCTAATCCTGATGTGGTGATTAAAAGAGAATAGGGTATAAAACTTGAATATAAGGAGGTACTTTAGATTGGTACTAGGCAGTAACTGAATAAGCTAAGGTCTTAATGAAAGAGACTATTTCAGAAAATAATGTGTAAGAATAAGGTGAGGCAGAACAAAGTAAGCAGAACCAAGAGAACAATTTATATAAGAATAGCAACACTGAGAGGGAAAAAAAAAAAACTTTTGAAAAACTGAAGAACTCTAATCAAAGTAATGATCAATCATATCTTCAAAGAATGTTACCCACTTCTGACAAAGAGGTGTTGTAAACCAGGAGACACACATTTTGATGTCTACAAGAAATCATATCTATACAAGTCACGTATAGATTTGTTTTTTTTCTTAATTGTGCTTTGTTAAAATGGTACTTTCCTTCCCCCTCCCCTATTTTTTTCTGTCTATGATTTGGGCCAGGGAAGGAAAAACAACCCTTTTTCTTCTTAAAAAAAAAAAAAAAAAAAAAAAAGATTAAGCTAGTGTTTAAAAGAAGAATAATTTAAATGCAAGAGAACAATAGAAGGAAGTTCAGACAAGTAGGACAGTTTGGAAACTGTTGAATTCAATGTATACTTTAAAAAAAAAAAGGCAAGTGAAATGAGATATAGATTTATGATTTCATGTACAATCATCTTTTGTGTAAAGGAGTTTTTTAGGGTGTTCACATGCAGAATTTTTTAAAAAATAGAATAGAATGAGCAGAGGCATGAGGAACATGTTCAGGAAGCAATGAGTGGTTTGCTTTGTTGGAAATCTAGAATTTTTTCATTAAAATATAGTAAAATATAGTAAATGACCCCTAAAACATACTTAAGGATAAATATGTGAACTTATAAAGGCAGATATAAAAGTGATCTTTTGATGGTTCCTTTGTCTAATTACTGAAAAAAAAAAAGTTTTATTATCTGACTTCTGGGTGGCTTCCAAGAGGAAAAAAATAAAGCATTGTAACTTTAGGTGAATATTTTCAGAGCACATTATTCCTGTCTTGTATAGGTAGTTAAATTCCTTTATCTTTGCTCTGTCTTCAATGGGATTTCACCTAAGTATAGTTGATACAACATTTAGTAACTGTGCTTGAGGCAGAAATTAACTGGACAGTCAAGTTGCAATTAAAACTATAACTTCAGGGAATGAGAGATAATGGGATTTAGAAATCAGGAAATATGCCAATGGGTGCTTTCAAAGGGATGGTTTTTTTGTTTAGCTGAGGTGTTCCTATGCAGCTCCCTTTGGGGACATGGTACTAATGACTTTACTAAGAAAAGGAGAACTTTGAATTAGAAGTAACTGCTCAAAAAGAAGCTAATGATATACTTTGATTTTCACTGGACATATGGAAACTCAATGTGGACACTAAAAGAAAACTTTAAATCAACCACATGTGAACATGACAACAAGGCATAAATACAAGTAATTAACTTTTATTCATTTCATCACTCCTGGAACTAACTTACTTGTTATAAGAATTTCATGAGTAAACCTCATTTTCATCATTTTCATCAGTATTATTCATTGAGAGAAGATTATTTGAGAATGATATATGTTTATATACATCTCTCTACAGTATAACAGAAAATTATAAAGGATGAGTAGTGGAAAGGATGTTATCACAGAAGGTGGCCAGAACAAGTAAGGGATAACAGAATAGTCCATGTACTACATTGGTATCCTTAAAATGTCAAGAAGAAGCAATAAGTTCTTCAACATTTCAGTGGGATCATGGGGTGAGGAGGCAGGGAAGCTTTTGGGAGAAAAATGACAAGAATTTTGTGAAATTTGTATTTATATATTGGTTTCAGTATTTGTCATTGGAGGTAATAATCACATATCCATTTTAATCTTTTAAGAATATGTATACATGCATATATATACACGTATATTTTCTAATATATAAATCAATAAGCATAAGTGAAGATATTTGTTTTATGTTTATACACTGAGGACACTCTCCTCTCTTGCCTTTCCTTCACTATTTCTAGTATTTACACAAATTGTTTAGATCTTTGGGGAAGCTCAACAAAAAAAAAGTGACATGGCTACTGCCACTACTAAGATGAACTTGGAGTATTCAATATTCCATTGTGAGAGAGGACTACCAGTATTCACCAAACCTCTATCATTGTATCTTAAATTTCTCCAGGCCTTATTATCTGGTATGAAATTATGGCCTTTCCATTATTGGGTATTATCATCTGATTGTAGATTAACTCATAGGACTTCTAGGCCTTTCCACTGAACTTGAAGAAGAGCTCCTTTATTTATATCATTTTTCTTAATTTAAGGATGAGCTCTTTCACAACAAGAATTGCTCCATTTTTCCCAATTTGTAATCCCAATGCTTGGTATAGGATTTAGCACATAATTCCTAACAATTTTTTCATTCATTCATTCATTCATATACACATAAATATATACATATATATGCACATAATAAAATCTTTGAATCTTAATTTTGTGAAATGGATAACAGCAATGAGAAATTCAATACAGAGAATTTATGTCATGTCCTGCCACTCTTCCCAGCATTTCTATTTTTGTGAGTGAGTAGAGTATTGAAATTGACAAGTGTTTCAGGGAATAGATATCTTGTCTAAATTTGCTTGTTTATGGGAACCAAGAAAATAAGGCTAATAACGATGCAATATAAATATCCACACATGATAGCAACTGGGTTCTTGTCATGTCCACTGAAGCTTCTTGGGGAAATGGAGAGAGGCAAGCATCAGAAATTTCTTTATATCATACTAGAGCAGATCAGGCAAATTCTCACTGTCCAAGAAACTTGGGTAATGTTTTTTAGGAATTACTAGACTTTGCTGCTTCCTTAGGAGTTAAGTTCAATATTTTCCTTCCTCTGTCCATAGCCCACTCTTGAAATTTTTTTTGAAAATTATAGGATAATTTCTATATAAATATAAAAAACTGAAGTGCTTTCTAAGCTAATGTCCACACAGGAAAGGTAAGTAGTTTGATCATTCAAATAGGAAGACTGAACTGTCACAGAAAATATCTCTGAATTTGGAATAAGAAGGCTTGTTATGCTGAAGTATCAAGTTAATATAAGAAACTGCTCATAGAAACAGTCTGTATTGTATCTTTAAAGTAATCATCCTTCTTTAGAAGCTAATTCACATTTATTGGTTACATAAAAATGGGCTTTAATCACTGGTACCTAAGAATGAGGGTGGGGAATTATGCTAAAATGGGGGATCAAGTCAATAGCATTAAAGAAAAATGGATACCCCTAGAATTCTGATATATGCCGCTTGACTCTGGGAGAGAGAGGTCTACATACTTGTTACATGTAGGGCTTTTTCTGGGATTAAATGAAGCTCTTTCCATTTTGAGGGATGCCTAGGGAGATGTTCTAACTAGAACTTCCATTACTCGAAACCCTGGGTTTGAAATCAAGTAGAGAAAAATTGACAATGTTTTTTCTTCCTTTCTTGGTTTTAGGTTAGAATTCTACAGTCATTTTCCTGATGTGTGTTTTTCTTTCAAGCCAGTTACTTTTCAGGTGATTTTTACAAACTTTTATAGTTGTTGATTATTTAAAATCATCCATATTTGCTTTGTTAATGAATTTTGTACTAACATATTGAAACCAATTTGAAAAGTATAGCCTTTTTAGCATTAAAATGCTAGTGGCTAGTCAAGAAATGTTATTACTTTTCAGGTTGCTTAAATAGGCCTAAATTGTTTGTCTTATTATGAGAGCCTTATGCCCTATCAGGCATACAGATTGGATACAGACTGACTACTTGTCAAGATATAATAACTAATCAACCCATAGGGCTTAATTGCTTTTCCTAGAGCCTCCCCATTTGGAGGTTAAAGTAGAAGAAAGGGCCCCTTAGTCTGCTTCGTTTCAGGAGAGTGACGCCATATATTTGCTCTATAGATCTAAGTATTACCTATCAATCAAAGTATCTATCTGTAATATATGTAAAATATATATCACATATTTAATATATTTGAATATATGTGAAAATTTTTGTATCCAAGTTTATCACAATGATTTCATCATTAATATTATTGGAGGGGTCTTTCTAGTGATAAATCAATTTTTCAACAGTCTTTAGATATTTTATTCTGTCTTGATATTTGGTATATTCATGAATTTACTTGATATTATCATTGTGCTATTCTTTTCAATTTTATTATTCAATATTTATACTCAAGACACCATTGTTTAGATTTTTTCCCCCCCCCCTGGATTTTTTTCCCTTCTTTTTGAAGAACACTTCTTTTATTTGTTTCTTATACTATGATATATAAGAAATTGAACTTAACTTGAATCTTGATGACATTTTTTTTTGCTTTTTGCTGAGGCAATTGAGGTTACATTTATATAATTTTTTTGTTTTAATTTGCCCTGAGTTATTTTGTCATATACAAAAAACTCTCTGATTTTCTTTTCTCACAACAAAAGGTAATGTGACTGACAGAATTACAGTATGGGGTTGAAATAATGCAGCTGGCTTTTAGCTTATATTACTATATCGTTTTATTAGCTTTACCTATTACACTAGAAAGAATGTGACCAAAATGTGGTATTCTCTGGTCACCTACCTAAGTACATAATTCTTTCAGAGACAGTATATTTTATAGGAAAAACAATGAAAATATAAGAATATGTTACTGCTTTGGTGATATGGATGGAGGATTAAAATGATTCATATTTCAATTAAAATGTATAAAACATGAAATTATTAGCATATGTTTATTGTGTCTATTAAGTGATTCAAATATTTTTTTTAATTTTATTTTTAATTTTTTTTAAATTTTATTTGCATAACATATGTGTGGGTAATTCTTCAACAACAACCCCTACATAGCTTTCCGTTACAAATTTTTCCCCCCAGCTCCCCACCCTTCCCCTAGATGGCAGGATATCCACTATATGCTAATTATGTTACAATATTGGCAAATTGAATATATGTATACATATTTCCAAACTTATCATTGTTGTGCAAGAAAAATCTTATCTACACAAAGGATATATCGGAAAAGGAAACACAATGTAAGCAAACATCAATCAAGGAGTATGAGAATGTTATGTTGTGGTCCACATTTCACATCCCTCTCTCTGGGTGTATATGGCTTTCTTCAGTGAACAATTGGAGGTGGTTTGAAACATTTCATTGTTGAAGAGAGCCATGTCCATCAGAATTGATCGTCATATAGTACTGTTGTTGCCATGTATAATGATCTCCTGGTTCTGCTCATTTCACTCAGCATCAGTTCATGTAAGTCTCTCCAGGCCTCTCTGAAATCATCTTGCTGGTCATTT